>SNQJ01S0091859.1:17089-49718 GCA_010110895.2 Picea sitchensis | reverse complement strand
TGAGAGGAATTTGAAGAAAAACCAACATTACATACCTCATGTTCATGCATGTACTTGGTAAGGGTTTCCTTTTCCTCATGGAGTTGAGTCTCCATCTCATGCAACTTTTCAAGAAGCTGGTGATTCTCCTCCTTCATGGCCATCAACTGCTCTTGAAGGACAATGCTCTCCTTTCTATCTTCCCACATCTCTTGCACCACATCTCTCATGGTTAGAAACTATTCCAACATCTCCTTGTCAAAGAACTTGGCTAATGAAGATGTATGAGAACTCTCACTGTTTGAAGCTTCCTCCATCTTTTCAAGATATCAAACTTCAACACAAAACTTGCACAATAATACCAACAACTAAATCTCTAGCTATCAATGGAAATCACATGAGAAAAACTATGCACTGATACCACCTGATCTGAAAATATGGGGCCGACTTGTTATGCTATGCAAGCACCCTCTACTCCATTAAAATAAACTTCAGGACCTTTCTTAATGTCTTAGTTGTGCAAGAGGTTTTATGTGTCAAGTTTATGCTTCTTTTAAATGTTTATGTGTGAGGTCTTTGTAAGGTTAAATATGTGGTTTAAATAAATACACATCAAACATAACTTGCAACAAATAAACCAACAAACTCACAACAAAGACAAGCTGATAAAGGAGTTCACCCCCAACTGAGCTACATCTCCTTGAGCCTCCATCAATGGACTAGGCTTGCTGGGATTAGTTTTTCAAAGATTCTTTTACAAGATGCTTCTTAACTCCAATGTATTTACTGATTGTACCATTGGGTTGAGAATACATAAAAACCCCAAAAATGATTATTAGATCTCTGAAAACGGACCATGGCTCATCGGGGCATGACCTCTTCTACATGTGGCCTTGAGCTTCCCTGAGCTTCCTTGTGGAAAAAAACCCTGTAAAAGTCCTCAAATGGATCTTAAACATGTCCCAATATATTTAGAGCATAACGATTAGTCAAAAATGACTATCTAGTCACATAAAATAGACTTGGGCTCATCTAAGCATGACCTCCATAAATGGTGGCCCTAAGCTCCCTAGTGCTCCTGAAACTTCAAGGTAGAAAAACCTGAAATATAAGTCTCCAAATTCCTTTGAAAATAGTGCCAATGGATTCATAACATCCACAAACCCCTAGTAGGGCTTTTTCGGCATCTCATTTGGCCAAAAAATGAAGAAGTTAGGCCTCCTGCCATTTTCCTCCTTCAAGTTTGTTGTCTCTGGTTCGCCAATTCACACTCATGTGTGAGTAACCTGGCTTCTGGGAGTTTCCCGTGCCTAAACCTAGCACATGTGTCGTTCCTATAAAATGCACGAATTTTTCTAACAGTTAAGGAACTAAGCCCCCGAATCACGGAGGTGTTGGGCGCATGGGAGGCCATGTGGCCACGTCCCAACATGAAAATAGGCACCGTTAGCAACTTTCACTTTGGGTGGGACAAGTGGTTGCATGCGGATGCGCCAAGTGTTGGGCATGAAAATATCCGTTTGAAATTACTTCCCACTCCAAGAGGTGTTCGTATGGTAGGAAAAATACAACCAGGGGTTGGGGCTAAGCCCCAACCCGAAACCCGCACCCAAAGTAAAACATGGCACATTTAAATAAAAGTGCAAAGGATTATATTATAAGAAATATAAAGTGGCGCATTGGTATGGAAGAAACTTATAAGGCTTTGAGTCATGTTTGTAGGTTTGGGGTTTGATCCCCATGGACTCCATAAAAATTTTAAACACCAAACCCAATCACGGTGCCACGTGGTAGCCCATGCCTGGGCCACATGGAACCAAACCATTTGAGATAAATATGCCACATATCGAAACCTCATTTTCCCACATGTTTTCCAATTAAATTTCCACTCAGTACTTGCCATGTCACCATCATGCCACATCAACATCATGCCATGTCAGTTGTATGGACTGTACAATCAACATTGTTTTTGTCTATTTGGCACATTGAACAGAACACGATATCTCACTCATCCGATGTCCGTTTGACCCCATTTGAAGTGCATTGGGTTCGTGACAATGAAAACTACACTCTTGTTCGTTTTGAGTTGATTCCGAACACTTTGATTTTTGGGCTAAAATTTGACGCCTGGTCCAAATTCTGATCACCTTTCTTCATCAAGCTTATGAGAAGTTTTCATGATGAGGTTATTCATTTATTATTCAGATTTGAGACTGCCTTCAGTAGATTTTTTCACCCTCAAATATGTCCTAGATGCCTCTGGGAGGTTTTCATGTAGGATTTTTAATTTTTCTTCTTTTTTTTTCATCATGGGGATGGATTGAGAACATGAATGCTATCAATCACATCGAGATTCTATTTTTTCATTGTTTCTATGAATTCGTCTTTTGTCAGGGGCTTATTATAAGTATTTAGTCTGAATCCATTCACTAGTAGTGATATTCCTTCTTCATCAAAGGTTCTTATCTGCACTGATCCATTATCATAACATTTTTCAATGATGTAGGGCCCTAGCCACCTTGTCATCAAGTTTCCTTTGAAATCCTGAAACCTTGAGTCATATAACATAGCCCAATCCCCTTCTTTGAACTTTATGTACTTAATCTTCTTGTCATGCTAGTCATTTCTTTTTTGTTGCACCACTTCACTGTTGAAGAGGGCCTGCATCCTGTACTCATATAATCCATTCATTTGGAACAATCTTTCGTTTTGTGTTGACTGCAAATTCATGTCTAATTTAATTTTTGTTCTCAATGTATGATATTCAAATTCAATAAGAAACATGGTTTTCTTACCATAAACTAATTCAAAAGGAGTAAGCCCTTTGGTAGTTTTCCATGTAATGTTGTATGCCCATGCTACTTCAATGAGATTCTTTGACCAATCTTTCTTGTTCATGCTCACTGTTTTAGTGATGATGTTTTCTAGTTCTCTGTTTGTGACTTTAACTTTCCCATTTTCTTGAGGATGGTAGGGTGTTGACTTTTTGTGACAGATGTTATATTCCCTCATGATTTCTTCAACAGGCCTTGATGTAAATTGATGTCCTTGATATGCGACTATCTCCCTTGGATAACCAAACCTTGAAAATATGCATACTTGGAGTAATGTTACTACACTTGATTCTGTGGCATCCTTCATGGCCTTCACTTCAACCCATTTTTTCAGATAATCTGTGCATACCAAAATGCACTTCTTATGCCCTCATGGAGGGTCAATTGGGCCTATGAATTCCATGCCCCACTTTTCAAATGGTTCTAATGATACTTGGGGATGTAAAGGAATTTCATTCCTTTCTATTGGTTTCCCCATTCGTTGGCATTCATCATTATATTGTTGAGCATCTCTATGTAGGTTTGGCCAATAATATCTAGCTTGTAAGATCTTATAAGTTGTCCTCTTGGATGCATAATGAACTCCACATGGTTCATCATGAAAATCATGAAATATATCATGCACCTCATTTTACCTTATGCATCTCCTCAAAATATGATCTGGACATAATTTGAACAAATAGCCTACAATCCAAGTGTAGGATGAACTTTTCGAGACAATCTTACATCTCTCTCTGTAGGAGAAATGTTGAGGAAAGTTTCATGTTGTAAGGTAATTTTCTATATAAACAAACTAGGGGGTTTATATTGATATGGAAAATAGGTGCTCATCTGGAAATTGGTAACTAATCATGCCTTCTTCAATAGGAATGGTCAATCTAGACAAGAAATCTACAAATACATTATGTTTTCCAGGCTTATCAAGAATTTTTAGATCAAACTGTTGTAATAAAAGAAACCATCTAATCACCCTACCATTAATGGCAGGTTTAATCATCAAATATCTAATGACAAGATGATCTGTTTGTACACAAACTTTATAATCTATCACATAATGTATGAATTTATTGAAAGCATGAACCATTGCTAAAAGTTCTTTTTCTGTAACACTATAATTCAGTTCTACACCATCTAAATTTTTACTTATGAAGTAAATTGAATAATGTTTATTATCTTCATCCTATCCTAAGACTGATCCTATAGACTTGTCTGATGCATTAGTGTGAATGTGAAATTGGAGACCCCAATTGGGACCTTGTAAAATAGTAGAAGTTGTGAATTTTTTCTTAATTGTTTCAAAAGCTTGTTGACAATTAAAAGTCCAGTAGTATTCCACATCTTTGGACAAAAAGGAAAACAGGAGAGAAACTATTTTATTAAAATCCTTAATAAACTTCCTGTAACATCTTGCATGTCCAAGAAAGCTTCTTACATCTTTTGGTTTTAGAGGGGTAGGAAGTAAGGTGATGATTTTGATCTTTTCTTGGTCTAATTCAATCCATATAGAGGACAAATGATGTCCTAAAATAATCCATTCATTCATCATTATATTAAATTTTTCATTACTAAGGGATAGATTCATCTCTCTACATCTTTGGAGAACCTTATATAGATTGTCCAAGGCTTCATCAAATGAATTTCCATAAGGGGTAAAGTCATCCATATAGATCTCAACCTTAAGATGGATGAGTTATGAAAAGATGCCGAGAATTTCTCTTTGAAAAGTGGTTAGGGAATTACATAGGCCAAAATGTAAGACTTTGTATGCAAATGTACCCCATGGGCAAGTAAATGTGGTCTTGTCTTGATCCTCAAGACTGATCTAAATTTGATTGTATCCACTAAAACCATCCAAAAAGGAAAATTATTGCTTCCTGACCAAGACATACAAAAATTAGTCAATAAAAAAGTAGGGGGAAATGGTCCTTTATGGTATCCTTTTTCAACTCCCGATAATCCATTTCCCATTCTTCTTTGGGAAAATAAATAGAGGGGAGACTTATTGATCACTGTCTGATATAGGATATATGAATCTGACATCAAGCAACTTTTTGATTTCTTGTTTAACTATGTCTTTCATTGGTTCATCCTTATTTGGGGATTCATAACAAGTTTACAATCCTCTTTGATGTAAATGTGATGAGTACAAATAGAAGGATGGATTCCTTTCAAGTCTTTATAATTCCATGCAAAAGCTTCAATATTTATTTTTAGTACATCTAAGAGTTTTTGTTCTTGTTGACTAGTGAGTTTGTTGTTGATTTTGAGTATTTTTGTAGGGATGATTTCTATGGTTTTGACAATTGGATCTTCTATCTAAGTAGTAAAAAATCCTTTCCATAATTTAGTGTTATTTTCTGCAAAAATTTCAGATATGTTATCATCATTTATCCCTTCTATTTTTACATCTCCTGGATATTGATTTTGCAGAAAATTTTCAAGGAAAGTGTCCTCATCAATGGTACTATCAACCAAGGAAATGTGGATTGTATATATGGGGTAGGAAGTTGTTTGTTTCAGATCTTCTTCTTATTCCAACCACATAGGAAGATTTGTTTTTATCAAAGGTCATGAAGGGGGATAAAGAACAATTTTTTTTTGGTAAAGATCATCAGTGATGGTCATATTTCCTGCTCTACGAACAATGCATGCATCTATTGTGGCCAACCAAGGCATTCCAAAAATGAGAGGATATCCATTGCAATAAGACTTGGGTTGAAGGACTAGGAAGTCAGTAGGGTATTCCCATGAGTCAATGGAAATTATGATATCTTCCAACATGCCTTTAGGTTTAACTGTGGATCGATCTACAAGTTATAGGATAGTTGGGGTGTTTCTCAAAAATACATGAAGGTTGAGTTTCATCATGGGATATCATGAGTCATAACATTGATTGCAGTTTCTATATCAATAAGATTATTTTGTACCAGGGTGTTGTTGTAACATACAAAATATATAATAATAATAACAATAACAATAATAATAATAATAATAATAAATGAGTTTTCAATTGTCTAAAGGGATGCATGCTTTCATGGATGATTACCATATGTGCCTTTAGGTTCTCTATATATTTTTCACTCTCAATGCACATATATTCATCATCTATCTATATATTTATCTCATTATACTTGTTCTTATTCAATATATTTTATTGTCTAGTATGGATTACAGTTATGTATTCCATTTATGATGGATGTTAGTGGTAAGAACCATATTGGTTCTTACATTTGTCCAATTTTTTTGGCTGATCGACCATTGGCCATATTTGGATTATATCCCCCATACAAAAAATAATCTCCTAATTTATGGGTCTTTGACTACTTGGGCATTTTTCCATTTAAAAAATCATGAAATTATCATTGAAGAAATAATCCTTCCATTGCATGAAAATTAGAAAAAAATATTACCAAATATCAATAAGAAAATTAATAAATAAAAGAAAAAAAGGAGAAGGAAAAGAAAGAAAGAAAAATAAAATACAAAAATAAAAAGGTAATTTAAAGAAAAAGTTTCAAAGAAGAAGGAAGAGTAAATTCTTATTTTATTGTTGGTGGTTCTGAGGGCCCATGGCTGGTAAACCATTGGCCCATGTTATTTCCCTACCATATTAAAAAAATGCAGTGTTGGCTTTTTAACTTTTTGCTCTACATGTGGGTTTGAAGCCAAAATAAAAAGTCAATGACCTAAGTCTTTTGGAGTAATATTAATTATTAAAGTCCAAAATATATTTTATGAAGTCAATTACCTTGTGTAAGAGTATTCATAAAAGAAAGAAATGAAGAAGTATCATATTAAATATTGTGGAGTTAGAGATATCCACAAAAATAAGAGGAAAGGTTTTATAATAATTTATAATGATACCATCATAAATTTATGTAAATAAAAAAAAGTTTGAAGAGTTATTATATTATTATATTTTAAAAGTGAAGTGGATCTTGGAAAGTGAGGGCACTCAAAGAAAAAAAATAGAATAAATAATATATTTCAAAGGTAAAAGTAAAAAAGTGAAAAGTGTATTGTTTTAAAATTGGGTTCTTGAAATTCATACATTTATCATTTATTAAAAAATGCAAGTGAGCTATGACATCTACAAAGATTGTTTTTTTGGGCAAAATGTCCCTATTACACAAAAGAGGAAGATAATGAAAGGCTCCTTATGAATGTAACTTGCCCTTGTCCATATTGTAAAAATATGTTTACTTTAGTAGAAAATTAGGTGACACGCAGTGGGAAGTGAAAATAAAAGAATTAGAGAACCAATTAATTCATTTAACCAACAACACAACAAGAATTTACAATTTCAAGTTGGGTTGGAGCAAATGCTAAAAACAAAAGAGAGACAAAACAAAATCTTGAGGGAAAAATTACAAGAAAAAAGACAAAGACATTTCTTACTTAAAAATCATAACAAAATATTGGTACAAATCAACAAGTCAAAATATAAGAACCGAGGATCGAATTTGGAAACAGAGTTAGGTAGTCTCATTAAGAAATTATCAGGAGAAAGATATGAAGAAGATGTTGTGGATTTAAAGAACCATAATCAAAGCTTGGTTGAGAACAAATCAGAGAGTTAAAAATAATGAGAAGAAATTATCTGAAAAAATATGAAGAAATCTCTTGCCTAAGAATCCTTAATCAACAATTGCTTGAACAAAATAAAAGTTTAAAGAACATAAAATAATGGAAAATTTGGAATCAAAAAAAATGAAGACGACAAGTCAAAAGATAAAGAAATTGCTTTCACGTTTGGGAGACATAATAAAAAATTACTTACCCAAATTAGAAGCTAAAGCATGATAAGAGATCTTTACAAGAAGAGCTATATTACAAAGAAACAATGACTAAATCAGTGCTGAAATAGAGAAGTTTCAAGTTCAAAAAATCCAGACCTTAGAGAAATAAACAAACCAGTCGAATTGGATTACCATAAACATCAAAAGTTGAGAAATATCCGATGAACAATATTGATTTAGCTGGGTGCCTTATGAATCATCAAATTTAAATTCATTAAAACCAACAACATGGTCCAAGAGGAATATAAACAATGTTCTTCTTACCAACAACTAAACTACAATATTGAAAAAGAACGAAGACAAAATAAAAAACTTGTGTGGAAGCCTAAAATGAGAAATCATATCCGAACAATCGATCATCAAACAATTCCAATGAAGTAGATTTGGGATGGATCACTTCCGAAAATATGCAACATATTACTTCAAGAATTTGAAGATTATATCGTTTTGTTTAGTCAAAATTATGCATAATACAAAAGAAAGCAAAAGATCATGAGAAGACAATTCGATTTAGAATAAGGGATAGGTCCTTCTCTAATCATGTTTTGAGGACAAATCATTTTTAAAGGGAAGACAATGTAACATACAATATAATAATAATAATAATAATAATAAATAGTTATTAATTGTCTAAAGAGTTAAATGTCCTTTCATGAATGGTCACCATATGTGCCTTTAGTTTCTCTATATATTTGGCACTCTCACTGTACATATATTCAACATCTATCTATCTATTTATCTCATTATATACATTCTTGTTCAATATATTTGTGTCGGTATGGATTACGGTTATTTATTCCATTTATGATGGATGTTCATAGTAAGAACCAGATTGGTTCTTTACATTTACTAAAGGACTCCCTATATCCAAGTATTTAGGTACAATTAAATTCCCAAGCATAAGAATTAAATTAGTTGTCTGCAACATTTATGGTGGGAACATGTTGTTTTCCTCCACAGTATTCTAATGTATTCTTCCTTGATATACTTGTTAAAAATGGGCACATCCTTAAGATCTTGTAAGAGAGGTATCTTTATGCACAAATTCTTAAGTTCTCCTAAAGTTCTTTTTCCTCAAATGTATAAGTTTTCTTTCTTGTAATATTTCAAGGTAAGGAGGAGCTTGAGGTTGGGAGTAAGGTAATGTTTTTCTTTCTTAAGTTCTTCATTTTCTATGTCCTTTAGTTTGTTGTTGCACAATTTTCACGATATCAGAGATTTATCTCTTGTAATTCCACAGAATAAGTATGATAAGTTGTACCATTGTTGTATATAGGTTGGATTTGTTTATTGTTCGTATTTGGAGTAGGTTGAGAAGGTATTTGAGGTTTTTTTAGGAGGAACATTGTTTGGAGTAGTGTTGTTTTGAGGACGAGGAGGAGGTAGTAATGTTGGGTCGTTGGAAATTTTTTGGCCTCCATCCTTGGGACGGTTGATTCCATTGATTTTGTGGCATACTAGGAAAATATTAGTATGGAGGAGGAATTGGAGATCCTTGGTACTGCCAAGGATTTGGATTAGTCCAAGGTGATGGGTTATACCATGGTTGAGGAGGCAT
Organism: Picea sitchensis; assembly: GCA_010110895.2. Lineage (NCBI taxonomy): Eukaryota > Viridiplantae > Streptophyta > Pinopsida > Pinales > Pinaceae > Picea > Picea sitchensis. The sequence goes on along the minus strand of SNQJ01S0091859.1, from coordinate 40,548 downwards.
TTGAGAGTTATATGCATTAAAATTTTGATCAGGATTGAAGTTCAAACATGTTTAGAATGGTATTGGTCCTCCATGCCTCTTTTGATTGATGAAGTATAGTGACTCCACGTTCTCTTCTTCTCCTCGAAATGTATCTTTCAAACCTGGAAAAGAAGGACGTTGTCGGTTGGATGATTTTTCCTTACATTCCACAAAAATCTCTTAAAGGTTTAAAGACACTCTTTTCTAGGATGCTTTTTAGTGCATTTGGGACAATAGATAACTAATTCCTTCTCCTCTTCCTACCATTTATTCTTGATATGCATTGTATCCATTTGCATGGAAAAAGAGTGTAAAACATTAGTCTTCCTGTCTTCTATTAATCCTCCTAATTCATGTTTTATATGAGTTGTTGGGTTAGAATATGGAGAGATAAAACCTCTATTGCTTCTACCTTTCTTTTTGGAAGACCTTGAATGGTTCTTGAATATTCTTTTGATATCATCATAGTCCAGTTGGTAGATATCCCCATTGGATAGGAGATTCAATGTTTCCATTATATATTCTCTTACTCCTCTAAGTAAAAAAAGCTTCAGTGAATCTTCATCCATAGTGCAATTTTGAGCTCTCTTGTATCTTAGTTGAAATATTTCTTAAAAGTTTTCTAGAGATTCATTAGGTCCTTGTGTCATTATGAAAATCTTATCCCTTGTATATCTTTCTCTACTATAGTCTCTGTATCTTTCACTTAAGGTGTTTTTAATTTGATCCCAAGTTGTGATAATATTTCTTTTCAAATCATAAAATATTAGGATTTGAATCCTTCAAGGTAAAAGGAAAATGTTTGAGCTTTTGTTCATCAATAATATAATCATATGTCATGCATATAAATGAAAAATCAAACAAGAAAGTGTTAGTATCTTGAACGACAAGCCCATGAAAATAAGGTAAAGCATAAGGATTGATGACATAATTTAATATCTCCATAAAATTCATGAATAAGGAACTCAAATATTTATTCTTCACCAGCCATGACACAAGGTGAGGATTGGTTGTCTTCTGAAAGAATTTCAAATTATCTAGCTTCCTTTTCCAAGAAACTTTCTAGTGTTTTGGGACCAATCTCTGGATTGCTTGGACATGTTTTGTGGTGGGGTTTTGGTAAAACTAAAATTCCTTTTCTATTTCAGATCTAGTCATTCATGAAATGAAAAGAAAGTGAGAATTTATTTTTCTCTTATTTAATGCAAAAAGAGTGTGACAATGAGATATCAATACTCACACGAAGTGGCTTACTTGAGTTGTTACACTACATAAATTCCATAGTGAGGTTGGCCTTGTTAATGAGGTATCCTATTTACTCCTCCAAGTCACACAAAGAAAAAGAAAATGACATGCAAACTTTAGCACCTCCCCTACAATGGTGCCAAAAAGTGATGGTCCTAGGAATATCAACAATTATTTATTGTACCCTCGTTCTGCTACTTTACTTGTCAACCTGAGGTTCACACAAACTTAAGAGGTTCTATACCTTTGTATGTCTGCGGTAATACCAATTATGGGTAGCAAAAGGGTTGAAATGATCAAAGAGATGGAAATGTGCGAAGAAATCAAATGATAGAAAGTAGTTTTGAACTAATTGCTTTAAAGGAAACACACCAATTTGAAAGTTCAACTAATCTAAAGTGAATGAAAGGAGATTATTCTACTACATCAAGATTATTGGATGAGAAAAGTTAAACAAGAAAAAAAGAGGAATCTATGTAAGTATGATAAATGTGATAGAACTAAGTTGTAAACTGTAGTAAAAGCGTGATAGAATTAAAGCTACACTAATGCATGAACAAAACAATCTAACCCCTTGATCATTATCAATATAAATGTGATTTTATTGTTTTGATGATGTTTTCAGGAAAATAAGATTAAACTAAGTCAAAATTTGAACATAAAACAAACCTACATGAGATTTCTACAGGAACTGTGCATTTCTACAAGATCTCCATAGTTTCTACATGATACTCCTACATGAAGAAAAATGAAGTCTAAAAATTAAGCAAAGTATTTAAAAGAATTGACAAAGCTAGACTATAAAATAAATGAAGTGAATATATTATTCTTAGCCTTGGGAGGCACCTAAAAGTGCTCCAAAAGGTTATTGAAAATTTCTACAGATGCTACAATTGGCTAGTTAGTCAAAATCTTAACAAAAATGGGAATTTATCATGCAAAGATAAATCTAACTTCAATAGAGAATGAAGCAATCAAGCTTTTAACTATGCATGAAAGCTACATAAATAGCAAAAAGTGTTCTTGAGCCCTCTTGGATGGACCCTACCCAAGCCTGAGGACAACCTAAAGAAACTTTAATGGGTGAGGAAAAACCATTTTATTTCATAAATATCAGTAGTAAATCAGGATCATCAAAGTTCTTAGTCTTCAAAAAAATTCTTGCAGAACATCTCCATATAATGCTTCTCCAAAAAATCATTACCATCCTTCCCTCTTAGACTAGAGGCCTATATATAACTAGAGAGTTCGACCTCCCTTTCTAAATCAAGGAGAGTGATGAGTAAATAAGGGATATCATCCCATGGCATCTGTATTTTAGAGACTATTGTTGATCATAAGTGGTCATAAATTCATAAGGATCACTCTTGGAGGTAGGTGTAGACAATTTCACTTGATCTTTGGATGGCAGCTCACTCGAGGGGACAAAATCCCTTATTTCTAGGAGGTTCACACCCTTGACTCCTACAGTTCAAATTGATTGGTGGAACACATGTATTTTACTACAAACATTAGTGTAAGGTATAATAGCATACATTAAAATCCACCTCAATCAACCCATTCATTAAGAAACATACAAAAACCCATGACTAACTAGTAAATATGGTGGAAATCAAACATAGAATCATTTTGGCAATTTGGAAAATATATCCAAAATATGAGCCTTTAAAATGCTCTTTTAATAATGAGGCTCATCAACATGCATCATTCAACCTAATAGAATTTATTTCCTCTTGACTGACCAACATTGATGGACCTGGTGGTTCATGATTATTATGTGTCGGATTATAATTGCTTCCGACAAATGACTATCAAGGAATGGTTTTGTATTCTTGTGTTGTTCGTTAATAGATGGTGGATGGAGAAATGTTCTTTATAAGTTGGATCTTTGTTGGGATATCCTGGAAATAAGAATGAGGTAGGAATAAATTCCCATAACAACCTTTAGAATACATGAGATCATTATGTGAACTTATTTATGCCATTTGGACTTACTAATGCACATGCTACTTTCCAATGCTTGGTGATTCTATTTTCAAACCCTTCCTTATAAAATTTGTGTTAGTGTTTTTTGATGACATATAATCTACAACGAATCTTGGGAAGACAATGTACAACATGCTAACAAACCGTACAACTATTGGAGAGATGGCAGAAGAGGCTTTATGAAAAGCCTTCCAAGATGTTCCTTTGGGTTGGGAGGTGGAGTATTTGGGTCTTATTGTATTTCATGAAGGTGTAAATTTGGACCCTAACAAAATTAAATCTGAGAGAATTGTGGAAATCAAAACCTTGAATAAAATTAGAGAATTCTTAGGATTATTCGACTATTATCATAATTTTTTCAAGAACTATGGTCGAATAACAACACCTATAATACAATTATTAAAGGAGGAAGCATTTTCTTGGAATAAAGCAACAAATATTTTTGAAAAACTTAGGAGGCTATGTGTACAACTCATTTCACATTTTACTGGAGCTTCACAATTTTTTTATTGTGGTGTGTGATGCTGTAGGCCATGGGGTGGTGCAATTTTTAATCTGATAGGAAGACCCATTGCCTTTGACAACAACTTGACTTAAAAGGGGTGACTTATAAAACCATTTTTTGAAAAATAAATGTTGGCCATGCTACATGGAGTTAAGAAATGGTGCTTACCCACCTAATAGGTAGGAATTTCAAAGTAAAAAAAGATCATGATTGTTTGAATTACTTTTTAGAGAAATGATTATCTTAAGAAGAGAGCAACAAAAATGTGTAACCAAGGTACTGGGTTATGACTTTGAAATTATCTACAAAGGAAAAATTAATATTGTGGAAAATTCACTTTCAAGGAAGGAAAAAGAAATAGAGGGTTAACTATGCACTATTTCTATTTCATAATATGATTGGGTGGAAGAAACAAGTATATAATGGAAGCAAGATCAATAGGTATCCAAGATCATTCAACAACTACAATAGGATCCCATTTCATTAGGCAATTTTGTATGGAAAGAATGATTTTCTATGGTATCAAGATCACCTATATATATATATTTTAAGAATTATCAACTCAAAGAAAAGGTCCCTCTAGAATCACACACTTCTCCTATAGGATGACATTCATGGTTCTTCAAAACTTGTCACAAGATCAAGAAGGATTTTTTTGGTAGGTCTTAAAACTAATGTTCAAAGAAGTTTGTATGCGAATATGTGGTATGCCAACAAAATAAGGAGGAAAATCAGATAATCAAGATGCCAACTCTCATACAACCATTAGCTATATAAGTCAACATTGAGAATAAGTTTCAATGGATTTTATTAAAGGTTTACCCAAATTTGAAGGAAAGACTGCCAGCATTGTAGTAGTGGATCAAATGAAAAAGTATGCCTATTTTTGATCTCTTTCTCATTCTTTTAAAGAGTCAGTGGTAAAGTAACAATCATTGAAACAAATTCAAATCATGAGTCCCAAAGATTATTGTAAGTAGCAAAGATCTTGTTTTCACTGGAAATTTTTGGACCGAAATATTTTCTTGTTTGGGTACTCAATTGGCTCACAACTCATCTTACCATCTCAATCTAATGGGTAAATTGAGAATGTGAATAAATTTCTACAGAAGGATATCTTTGTTGTTTTTCATTTGATAAACACACATAAAGGGTCAAGCGGTTTCCCTTGGTAGAATGGTGGTACGATGCATCCTTCCATACTTCATAAAAAAATGTCCCCATTTTTGGCACTTTATGGATATCATCCTCCATCCATCACATATGGCCCCTAAAGAAGAATCTGAGGTTCAAGTAGTGGAGGACCACATAGATAACCACAAGGAGGTTCTCAAACTATTGAAGGAATTAAGTGGCACAAAATAGGATGAAACAACAAGCGATCCATCACGGTGAAATGGAATTTGAAGTGAGAGATTTGATATTATTGAGGCTACAACCATATAAAACATATTTCCCTCAAGCAACAAAGAAAGGAAAATAAATGAGCACCCAAATATTATGTCCCCTATAAGGTTTTTCAAAGTATTGGAAATATGGCTTACAAATTCTAGTTGCCTCCATCTTCCCATGTACATCTAGCATGGATATTTGATTTTGGGATGGAAATTTATTTTAAAATGTACAGAAACCTTGTTGAATCTTAGTAATCCTTCATATGCCAACTATAAATGTTTGTGATATTTTATAAAAAATATTCAAATTTCTAAGGATTCTATATAGTTTGTATAAAATTTTGGCGATTTTTAATTAAAAATATTTTCCCTATAGAATTTGGTGAATCATTTTAGAATAGGCGAATCCTTTTGGAAAAACCATGGAAAAATTAGCCCATGGTGAAATTTAGCCCCTAAAATTTGCACTAACATCTAGTCTTCCATGTTTTCTTGCTTAAAGAAGTGTCGATTAATGAATCCCAATCCAAACTATTTTACCATATATTAATAAAGAAGAGGAAATCATACTAGGACTAGAAACAATCCTTGAAACAAGGATTAGCTTGATTCTTGAGGTCAGGCAATTACTAGTACCTCATAAAAATAACCTACTAGTGGAAATGACATGGGAAGATGAGTTCTTAATGCAAAAACACCCTCTGATTAGTCAAGTGTTGAGGAAAACTCTTTTGAATGAGAGGAATGTTAAGCCCTAGGAAAATCCTCATGTTAAGTATAAAACTCATTATTAAGCCTATGTTGAATTATTACCTTTCTAGTGTTATATATGTATGTAGGCTGAACCCTTCATCACACGCTTTCATTATAATTGTACCCTTTGTTCCTATATATATACCAGGAGACCTAGTCTTAGGATCATCTTGTCTTGTATTGTACATTGAATATATTTTAAAGGAGGTTTCCCCTCGAAAGTGGATTGCTATTCATTGAATTTTTATCATTTCTAAGGCATTGGATCATAACAAATTCACATACAAATCTCATTAGGGAAATGTAAATATAAAATATGTAGTTTGTACTAAATTACCATTCGTAATATTCACTCAATATTGATTTTTAAATTTTGTGCATTATAAATGGATAAAACATTCCAGTGCACTTGTTTTGATTCATTACATTATCTTTGGTGTGCTTGTTTTGATTCAGTGCACCATCTCTAGTGTACTCAATTTTTTACAACACCATTGCCGCACTGACATTGATGTGCTTGTATGAAGAAACACACCATAAATTTGTGCTTTCTAGACAACATTAAGAAACTATGAGAGTGAGGCACATGCCCTAGTAATACAATGCACTAAGGATATTAGGTAACACCATAGATGGTGTGTTGATTCATCATTAAACACACTGATCCATACAATAAATTGAAAAGTACATGGAATAATGAAAACTGGTGTGTATAAATTTTGTGAAGGCACATGTGCATCTATATAGTGTTGCATGTAGTCATTGAATTTGGTGCACATGGAATAATCTATGGCACCAAAAAATGGTGCTACTAATCCACGTGAGTGCACCACAAATCATAGGCACATACAAAATACCAAGTTGGTGCAACAATGTGATAGGATAGCAACTGTGATGGTGCCCTGAGTCATTCACACATATATCGCCATCACAAGGCATATCTAACTTGCACTTTGTTGTGCACATACATGGATAGGCCAACATCGTGACAATTATCCATAACATCTCTTAATGCACATACTAGCTGCAAGATGCCAAATATATAAAATATACAGAGCAGTAAATGCTAGAAATGTGAGAATGAGTAAAATATCGGCATAATCTTCTAAGTGCCAGTGATCTCTCTCTCTCTCTCTCTCTCTCTCTCTCTGAAGCCAATGATAGCACTTTGAATGTTGGGATAGTAATGTTCACGGGGCCTCAGGGCAAATTCCGGTCGGCGGTAACTGTTACAATAATATCCAAACTAGGGGTTTTCATACCCTCGAGCCCTTATACTAACTATGTCTATTAAAGGAGACATCATCTAGGGGAAGATCCTTCTAGAGCGGAAGCTTCTATTAGGTCTTCTTATCCATATATTCTATTTTATTGAAGGTCTTATTAATATTGACCTTTATTACATCCGAATACAGTGATCTACCTATGTGGGGTTAGGACCTTAACATGTTCATACCTTAAAATAGCCTTGTCCTCTCAAGGCTTGAGATGTGGAAATTGCTTGAGAATGGTAGTTGGTTCCCAAATTAACTCTTCGGAGTCATATCTTTCCTTTATCTTAGCACTTCCTTGATGGTTCGGTAGCAGTGACGGCTCCCTCTGATTCCAAAACTGCTTCAGTTTGTAGCCAAATGGATCCTTCTTCGGCTAATTGGGGAAGGTTGGTTTGAATTTAGAACCTAGTTCCAATCACCTTAAAGAAGGTGATTGGAACATGAAAAACAAGATGTAGCTTCGGTGGTAGTGCTAGCTGATATGCGACTTGTCCACATGCTTTAGAACTGTGTAGGGGCCATAAATTTGGGTGCTAACCCCTTGACCTTTGCTTTCGACCAGCAGGGAAGTTTGCTTATGGTTCTTGATGGCGAAACACGATCCTTCTGGAATTGGTCCGGCGACCTTGATTTGCTTCTTCGATTATTGTGGTATGACCAAGAGTTCTCTTTTCGATGCAGGGATATCCTCGGTGTAAGTGTTTGGTGATCGCTGGACCTTCAGTGCAGGTAAGTATGGAAGGCGGCGGTGGCTTACGTCCATCTGATGCTTCAAAGGAGTCATCACGGTGGTTATATGGTATGTAGTGTTGTACCCACCTAGTTCGGTAACCATTAGGCCGGTGTTGTTTTTCGATGCAAAGCACCTCGGATAGGTTTCCAAACACTTGTTGGCGATTCAGTTTGACCATCATGCGTGGATGATAAGCTAAGTACGAGATGCAATTATTGTGCCTTGTAACCCAGCGGTTCTTGCCAAAAATTGCTTGTGAAAGTTGGGTCTCGATCAAAACAATAGAGTTTGGCATGCAATCTTGAAGGCTTGATCCATGAAAATTTGGGCCCGAGTGGATGCGATAAATGGGTGGTGAAGAGCACAAAATGAGCATGCTTGCGACGATCCACCACCACCATTATCCTTGATTTATTCCCTGATTTGGGAAATCCTGTAATAAAACCCAGATATATCCTTCCAAGCTCTCCGGAAATTAAGTAGGTTGGAGGTTGCTGGAAATTTGATTGTTTCTCATATTGCATTGGCATACCTCACATTTAGCCACAAACTTATGGATGTCTGTTTCCATGCCATCCCGGAAAGGAGCGTTTAACTCGTCATATGTTTTGGTGAACCACGAGTGCCCATTTGTGGGTGTATCATGAAGCTTCGAGAGAATGTAGTGGATTTGATCTTGGATTGTTTACTTAAATACTAGCGACTTTGTATCGAAGCTCATCCACGAGAAGCGAAATTGCCACCAGGGGAGCCTGCGGCTTGTTCTGCGGTTGTTGAATTAGATGCGAACTTTTGGGGTCTTGCATCATTCACAGTGCACAACTTCACCGGTGATCAGTGCTACAATGAAGGAAAAGAGAAAAAGGGATCGCTTAGTCTTCATATTTTCAGGACGGTGCATCCGCCACTACATTTCTTTGCCCTTCTTGTAAATGATCTCATAATCATAGCCAAAAGAGCTTAATGACCCATTTTGTTGCTCTACGAAGGAGGAAATGCGTTGTTCTAAGCTCTTTGAGCCAGCGATGAATTACGGTAATTTGGAATCGTTGCCCCGAGATAAGGGCATACGTAAATTCAAGCGCATAGAAATGCGTAACATTTCTTTTTCATAAATGGAACTGATTATTTTGGGGCAGTTGTTTTCGTAAAGGCCAAAGGTGGGCAGCTTGCATAAGGGCCAGTATTGATACCTTTCACGATCGTCATTCCAACAAAATGTCTTTGTCGAGGCCGGGAAAGGCGAGCGGAGTGGTGCATGGCCATCTTCAAAGTTTGAAAAAACTTGAGCATTTCTTTGGGGTCCAAGTAAAAGTTCTTTTTAAGGGGAAGCCATGAGAGTCTTTTGCCAATCTTTCCATGGTTCTTAGCGAACTTGTGATAATACCACAATTATTGAGGCCCAAAAATCCGTGAAAGATTTTGAGAGTCTTTGAGTGCGGCCAATCTTGCATAGCCGATCTTTTCGGGTCCACCACGGCGTAAAATCTTGCCCATGAGATGACCCAAATATTCTACTCTCGGATGCAAAAGAACATTTGAATTTGTTTCAAAGAAAGGCTGGTCTTTGGCCGAGTGGTGAAGAACTTGATCCACATGAGTCCGGATGGTCTTTCCATGTCTTACTATATATGAGAATATCATCAAAGAAAACTAAGACAAATGGCGAAGAAAAGGCGGAAGACATGGTTCATGAGGCTACGAAAGGTGGAGGCGTTACCACGACCGAAGGGCATGACCAAAACTTCGTAGTGGCCCTCGCCAGGTGTGAAAAGCAGATGTTAGGAATGTCGAACTCTTTCATACGGATCTAGTGATAGCACGAGCGAAGATCAGGATTTGGTGAAGAATTGGGCACCACTTTCAGTTCATCCGGGAGGTCATCGATGAATGGGAAAGTATTGTCTTTGATGGTGAGTTTATTGAAACGACGAAATTGAGGACACATTTGTCGAGAACCTTCTTTCTTTAGTACCATGTGTGGGAGAGGAGTAAGGAGCTCGTACTAGGATGACTCGTGATGGGGAATTACTGAACCATTTTTCAATTTCATTCTTTTGGGCAAAGGGTGGCGATATGGACCGGTATGTTGGGAAGGATTTCTGGGACAAGGGGAATGAAATGATCATGGATGCTATGGGAAGAGGGGAGTCAGCAGAGTGGAAGACTATTTGATGTTTAGACAAGGGGGCTTGGAGGTCTTGAGACGCAGTGGGATCTCTGTGGCTTGAATGGCTGGAGTTGGTATGACACTAGAATGACCTTTTTTTGAGCAATTTCTCCATCGATGAGCGATGATTTGGGAGAACTGACGATTGATGCCTTGAAATTTATGTTTGTGGCCTCCTTGAGGTCAAATTCCATGGTTAAGTTCTGAAAAACCATGAGAATGGGACACAAGGTTACGAACCATTCGACACCCGACACAATGTCGCAACCACCCATGTGAATAGCAGAGCATATGTGATTTGAGGTTTGTAGTCACCTATTTGGAGACACACATTTTCTGAACGCCCTCCACATTTTCAGAGAGCCACCATTGGCAATCATGATTTGGAAATTATGACAACATGGATATACTTGATAGGTTTCTTAGGCGATCTTGGCGATGAAATAAATTGTGGAATGTGCCACTATCAACCAAGATTATGACCTTCGGTGCTTGATATAGCCGATTAACTTGAGAGTTTGTGGGGAAGAAGCTGGGGTGAGAGCATTGAGGCAAATGATGGGTTCCTCTGAGGAGGTCGAAGGAGGGTTTATTTCAGAAGTTTATTGTTCGGGCACATGGGAAGTGTCATCATCGTCTTCTTAGACAATATCCTCGAGAGAGATGGCCATAAAAAGAGATTTTGTTCCCTTACATTTTGTGAGCTGAAATATTTGTCATCTGAGATGCTGGAAGGCCTTTGAGTTTTTAGTTCAGCCATTTCATCACGGGTCAATTTTTGGATTTTAAGGAGTGGGGTAGTGGGTTTCTTGGTTTAGTGATGTAAGAAGAACTACGGTTTTGAGAGGAAACAATTTGTTGTGCTTCTTTGTCTTTTTGGTAGCCTCCACACCCAAGTTGTAGGTCAAGCCATGAGGACATGGGCCCTATCTCCTCCTTGAGGCCGATAAAACACTCTCGAGAAAGCATGGTCATGCCCTGTTCAATTGAGGCAGCTCAAATGTCACATTATGAAGTCTTCATTGTGCTTGATTGTAATTTTGCCAAGCGGCCCAAATGGTTGGTAATAGGTGTCCAGCGTTCATAAGCTCATCAACAAATTGGGTCAAAGCAATATAACCTTGGCCGGGAAGTTTTTCTCCATTTGCCACCATTGCAGTTCTTGATCTAGATGGAGAACTTCCTTACGAGGAAGTTTGGCCAAGTCATACGTAATGTTGTAGAGAAATAATGTTCCATTTTGTGACCCAACCGGTGGGGATTTTGAGCCATCAAATTTAGTTACATCCACCCGGAAGGCGTATGTCCCTTTTGAAAGTGATGTGGTTGAAAAGGAATGGGAAAAGTTTCACCTTCAGTCTTTTTAGGTACATCATCATGAGGAAGTTTGCAGGTTTGGTGCGAGTGCTACGCTGGCAATTCATGTTCATTTTGACCGCCATTGGGATCTGACTTCACATGGACGGATGCATTCATGGAGCATCACGGGAGGCAATAGTAGCCTTGAGTTGTTGCACTTCTTGTTGGGTCTCAAATAGCCAGGATTGCAAGGTGTTGAGCGAGACTCTAGTTCTTGGATTCACGGGTATGGGCCATGATGGCGAATTGGCGAAAAGGGGCTGAAGGGGTCAGAAATATTTTTAGAAAAATGATATGGGTAAAATTGATAAAGGAAAATAGATGAATATAATGGAATAGGTCTCAAATAATGGTGAAAAAATGGGTGAAGGGAAAAGGGTGCGGGCGGTCGAGAGAAATTTTTTGCAGGAAAAATGATATGGAGGGAAAGTGATGAGGGAAGATGAGTCTAATGGAATAGGTCTCGATAATGAATTTGAAAAGTTTCGGAACTCCTTTTTTTTATTCTGGTGGGTTATGCTTTGAGTGCAGAAGAATCTTCTTGATGTTGAAATCCCCAAATTACAGACGAGAGAGTATTTACTTAGCAGCAGAATACAGTCTTGAGTTAATAGATCTCGTCGGTTTTAATTGTTTATATTGTTGTTGCTCACTTTCCCCCAGGGTTAGGTATTCAAAGGTTCAACAGACAAGGGTTTGCCATGTGATATGTCTACGATATAAAATGAGTCCCCTTGACAGTACTCGGCCCAATATCTTTGGGTACTAACTAAGGAGGATAGGCGGTACCCTTAGTAGGTACTACTCGACTACCCAGGTACTAGAGATCATGTTTCAGAGTGTTGTTCTCGGTGACCTTATGTGATCAAGGCAACCCATAGGTTTATCTGAGAGGGCTTCAATCTAGAATTGGGTCCCAAAAATTGCAGTGTTGTCAGTCGCTACCACTCAAAGGAGTATAACTGGGGGTTACAAGGGTGGCCCAGGGCGTAAGCAAGAACCCACTTGTATTTCATGTAGATCCCTCAGCGGGTTTATCGCAGCGTAACAGATCTCGTATCTTAAAGATCTTTGGAATCACGTCTCTACGAAAAAAAATACTACAATTTCACGCCAAAAGGAAAGGGTGCTTTCGATACCACTTGCAGAATCCCAGATATATAAAATCTGGGAACATAAATGAAATGCTAGAAATAGCAAAATAACGATGAAATATCCATAAATATTCCTGTTGAAATGATATCTGAAATATGTGAAATAGCACTTTAGTCGGATAGCAATGTTCAGGCCTCTTGAGGCAACCTTGGAGTCGAGCAGGGCTCTGGTACAATAATATCCAAGTTAGGGTTAATTTCATACCCTCGACCCTTATTATACTAACTATGTCTATTAAGAGAAGCATCCCGAGGAAGATCCTTCTAGAAGCCGGAGGAAGCTTCTATGGGTCTTCTTAATCCTTCTAGAAGCGGAAGCTTCTATTAGGTCTTCTTACATCCGCCTTATTCTATTTTATTGAAAGGTCTTATTAATATTGACCTTTATTACATCCGAATACATTGATCTACCTATGTGCGGGTTAGGACCTTAACACTAACACAATAAATATGATCTCTAACCATATTCAAATAATCAGTGTTCTTAGAATGGTAATGAGAAGCGCATAGAGTGCATCATGTAAATGCACTATGATGCAATTCACAATTAAAAAAGTCCACATCAATGATATTATTTTTCAGAAAATGAGAAAAAAAACAAATTTACCCACTAAAATGGAAAACTGAAACCATGAAAATTTAAATTAAGATGTAACAAAGAAATGTCCTAGTATCCTCTCCATTATGGAGACACAATTTGTGCAGAATTTACAAACAAAACTCGAAGGGGTTTTGGAAATACTAAAAAATGAAATGGAATCTATTGCAGATGAATATTGCAAGGAAATTTAATAATTTAGAAGCATGGGATAACAAGGTACTCATAGAGGGACAAAGATCACCGATGCTTGAAGGTATTGGTAGCACTAGTGGATGGTAAAAATGAGAAATTAGTTTGGTAATTCTTTTTTTAATTTAACCCTAACCCAATGCACCTTGTATACTAACATATCAGTTTGGTTATAGGTCTATGGCACATGAGGAATTATTTAAAATAGTTTTTTTTACAAAATCAAGTGTGGTTTTGAAATTTTTATTTAAGCTTACCACAATGTGCAATTGTATACAACACACTCATGCAATTATAGGTATAGCAAGCATGATGGAGCATTTTTTTTAAAATTGGCGGTTTTACAAAATTCGATTTTTTAATTTAACCCTAAAGCAATGTGCCTTATATCAAGACACACTTGTCTAGTTATATGTTTAGGTTATAATGCACTCTCCTTTTAGAATATTTTTCTTGCAATGTGTCTTGTCTCATTTTGTTTCTACTTTAGACTTAGGTCCGTAGTAATCAACTCGGTTGTATGAAGTACATAAACCGTATCAAATTAAAACAAATTATTTCACTTTCAAGTGAAAACACAAAGATATATAATTATTTTGGAGTGAGCCACCATAAAGGCAACGTGATGCAGCTACACAAAAAGTCAAAAAATCACTAAGATGAAACTCTAGGTCAAGAGTTTTAAAAACTCTAAACTGAGAGTTTTATAAACTCTCTTATAAACTCACAACTAAGAGTTTTCCAAAAATACAACAATCTTGTAAGGTAAAAATGAAACAAAATAGAAAGGATTCCGTTGAAGAAACCCTACAGACGCAGCGTGTGGAACCAGGGTCGTCGGCCACCAGGGCCGAACCGTTTTTTCACAGCCTGTCTCGTCCTTTGTGCAACTGTTGAAGGGGAAGATTCCAGTGGAGGGTGTGGCGCTCGACTTCCAGTGAAAAGGAGTGTCGATGCCAGACTATAGGACGAGGGGAGCGTTGTGTTTTTTTAAATTCGCAGGTTTTCAAGGGGAGCGCTGAGAGCGAGCCAGTGCTCTCTTTATTGCCCAAAGGGAGCACCAGGCCTGTAGTGGCCTTACGGTCGGTTCATTCTTGTGCTTCAGCGCTCCCGTGTATCCTTCAAAGAAGCGCTGACAAATGAAGACTAAACAAACGCGCCCCTGAGTTCTGAAAATTGACTCTATCAATTTTTAATTACTTTTCAGAAGATTCCCTAGACGAAGCCTTACAGATCGGAGATCTTGGACTATTGGGAGCTAGTCTGCGCAACCCCGTGGATGTAGAGCTCCAGCAGAGACTCTCCAATGGATTCCAGCGGGGGCTCTGCCCCTCCTCTCAACCCGCCTCCGGAGATCACTGCATTCAAAGCATTGATTGACGCAACCACAAAGCGCCCTCTCACGGCTAGTCACCAGAAGTTCGTCAAGAAATTAGATTCTATCCCCACGATAGCTCTTCCTGAAGAAGAGACATGCAAAGCTGCTCTGAATCTCGCTGAGAGAGGGTTAATAGGCCAGTTCACGGGCCTCTGGCCGTCCCCAAAGTCGGTAGAGGACTGGACACAAAGAAACTGGTCACCCTTGATTAAAGAGGGGGTCAAGAGTTATTTTATGGGCAAGGGGTTCTTCATATTCGTCTTCGAAAACCCAGATGACAGAAGTTTAATTTTCAGAAACGACCCTTATTTCATGGGACCACAAGGACTGTACTTAAACAAATGGTCTCTCGACTTTGATCCCACTCAGGATGTACCTTCTGCTGTTCCGGTGTGGGTGTGCCTCCCTCATCTGCCTCTTCACGGCTGGAACCAAAAAACCTTCCAGATCATTGGCAATGCGCTCGGGAAATACATAGATCAAGCAACAAGGAAAGATTAGTTCTCATGCGCTCGAATCTGCGTCGAAGTCGACCTAGAAGAGGGTTTGCCTGAAGCAATCAAGCTCACCGTTGTTGGGTGGACTCACATCCAGGAACTCGATTACGAGCAGATCCCTTTCAAATGCAAATATTGCCATGGTCATGGTCACTTCGCCAAGCACTGCAAGAAAAAAGAAGAGGAGCAAGCAGACAATACAAACGAGCATCAATGGACAATAGTACAAAAGAACGTCCACCAAGAAAAGGGAAATGGAAAAAGGCATACCGTAGGAGCTCCAGGAAGCTCCAAGAACAATCGAGAAAAGGACGCAACACCGAAGGAATTAGAAAACACTCAGAACAACCCTGCAGGAGCGACTAAGGAAAATCAGGTGCAAACAGAAGCCCCTCCACTCAACAAAGAAGGGGGAGCAGCTATACAGGTAGAGGCCTCACAAGGAAGCCCTCCCAATCCCTCTTATGTTGAAATAACAAGAAAAAAACAAGTGGAAAGCGCTAGTTCTTCAGAGGATGAAACCTTTGAGTGCCCCTCCAAAAGAGTAGGTAGGAAATCCCGCAAAGAATTAAGGGAAGAGGAAGCAAAGAGACTCAAAGTACAAGGAAGTCAATCCACCATAGAAATGTCCATCGACAGAAACACCAGATCAAGGCCTACAAAGGGAGGCCCTTCCCCCTCCTCTTAAGTAAATCATGAATCTCACCTCTTGGAATTGCAGAGGACTAGGGAACGCCTCCAAAGCTGAAGCAGTCATGGACCTCCAGAAAATAGAACCTATAGATATCCTCATGCTCCAAGAGACTAAGATAGAAGACCGAATGCTACTAGACATCAACAAATCAAAGTGGAAGAAGAGTGTTGGCAAAGCAGTAAGTTCAAGGGGCTCTTCCGGAGGGCTGGCAACTCTATGGACAGACGATGCATTTTTGCTTAACAAATCTCATGAAACCCAACACTGGATCTTCACGGAGCTGACACATTATGCAAGTAAGTTGACTATCTCCTTATTTAATCTTTATGTTCTTGTCACTTACTCCGAAAAACGAGAATGCTGGACCTCTCTCTCAGCATTTTTAGATCAGCACAACCCAAGCAACATTATCCTAGCAGGTGATCTGAATATAGTTCTGAAATCAAAAGAGAAAAGAGGCGGCTCCATCAGTAGAGACCCGATGCTGACCTTTGTGGAAGAACTTCAACAACAGTGGGATCTTTTAGACTTCAGTCCCATCCGCGGCCTCTACACTTGGTCCAATAATAGAACTGGGACAGAGCATATTTCTTCTCGACTAGATCAATTTCTGGTTCAAGGCTCCCTCATTATGGACAAAAAGATAATCAAAACAAAAATTTTACCCAAGCTGACTTCTGACCACAAGTCGATCCAGCTGCTCCTTGAGGAAGAAGAAGATCTCGGGCCCCTACCTTTCCGTTTCATCCCCTTATGGATAGAGAGAGAAGGATTTTACGAAACTGTAAAAGAAGCCTGGTCCAAATCATTCTCAGGATCCTCAAGCTTCGTGTGGGAACAAAAACTGAAGGCCACAAAACAAGCTCTGAAGGAGTGGATAAAGAACCCAGTCCCTACTCCAATCAACACTAGGAAAGAAGCAGTGTACAATATGGAGACCTTGCAAACAGAAATGGAAATCAAAGAGATTACAGTGGAACTTTTGGAACAAGAAATAAAAGCCCAATCCTCAACATACCGATCCCTTCGGAAAGAAGAAGAATACTGGAGAATCAAGTCCAGGAGTTTGTGGTTAAAGGCAGGGGATCGAAACACCTACTTCTTCCACAGGCAATATAGAGCCTAGCTGTCAAGGAACCACATCTCAGAAATAAAGACAACAGAGGGTCAGGTCAGCAAAGGTTTCACCCAAATCAAAGCTGCAGCGGATAGCCACTTCAGAAACCTATTTAGTGAGGGAACCCAGGCCACCGAAGGAGAAATTGCAGAATTCCTCGCCAATATTCCTCACCTAGTCAGACCTGAAGACAACGCTGCCCTCACCAGTGAGGTAACAGAGGAGGAAATCATCAAAGTCATCTGGTCCATGGGCTCAAATAAGGCTCCGGGCCCAGACGGATTCACGATACATTTCTATAAAGTCTGCTGGAATATTATTAAAAGAGACCTTCAAAAAATGATAAAGGGGTTTATGAGAAAAGCTAAGATCGGTGGAGGAACCAACTCCACTTATCTCGCACTAATTCCCAAGGAATCCAATCCAGAAACATTTGCCAGATTCAGACCCATTTCTCTTTGCAACGCATCCTATAAAATTCTGGCCAAATTGTTAGCACGCAGGATCAAGCCTATGCTCAAGAGGTTGATCTCCAGCCCCCAAGGAGGATTCGTGGAAGGCAGAAACATACTCGACAATGTCATTCAAGTCCAGGAGACACTCCACTCCAGCAAAAAGCGAAAAGAGAAAGGTATGTTGATTAAATTAGATATGGCAAACGCGTTTGATAGAGTCAATCTATCTTTCCTCATCAAGGTCCTCCTTTCCTTCGGCTTCTCGCCTCATTTTGTTCAGCTTATAAATGCTTGCATCGATAACCCATGGATTTCCCCCCTTGTCAATGGCCGATCCTCTAATTTTTTTCAAGCCCGAAGAGGCATCAGGCAGCGCTGCCCCCTCTCTCCCTTCCTGTACATCTTAATGGCAGACACTCTCAGCAGAAAACTCTCTGCTGAAAGAACAGTTGGCTCTCTTCCTGGTCTAAAATCCTCCACAGAAGTCGTTCCTCTGAATCACTCACTCTTTGCAGATGAATCACTACTCCTTGGAAGTGCATCCACCAGAATAGCTAAAGTCTTTGATTCTGTCCTAAAAAGCTACTGCAGAGTCACTGGCTCCCTTATCAATGAGAGAAAGAGCGAAATCTACAGTTGGAACACAGGACAACAAGAGCTCAATAATATCATGAACATCCTGGGATTCAGAGGACATGTCAGCTGAGATCGGATAAAATATCTCGGCCTCCCTATAACAAATGGAGCTAACATAAGGTCGCTTTGGTCGGACATCATTTGCAAAATCAAAACAAAGATTGCAGCTTTGGGCGGCTACTGGTTAACCAATGCAAGAAAAGTCATTTTAATTAAGTCACAGCTGGCCATGCTCCCAATTTATCAATCAACATTCTTAATGGCTCCCAGAAACGTTATGGATCAGATTGCAAAAATATTAAGGGATTTTCTTTGGCAAGGTGGAAAAGGAAACGAAAATAAAATGCATTTAGCAAACTGGGAGCTGGTCCGACGACCGATAGCAGAGGGGGGCCTTCAAATCCGAGATCCCTCCCTTGTTAACCTAGCGATGGGAGGAAAATTACTATGGAAAATGGCTCACGAGCCCAAACACCCGACCAACAATACTCTTCTGTCCAAATATGCCCGAAATTCGTCCTATCGAAATCTGCAAATCGATCCCACAGTCAACAGCACGCAAGTTTGGAAACTATGTTGCAAAAGTAGCACGTTTTTCAACAATTCTCTGTACAGAGTGTCGGGTAATGGTAAGCGCACTTACATTTGGCAAGACAGAATAATGGGGAGCGAACCATTGGAGGCGAATCAAGACATACTTGACATCAGAGAATGGCTAACTCGTACAGGTAAAATCAGACTTTATGATATCTCGATGTGGGACTACCGGGGATATTGGGCCGTTTGGGACCTTAATGGCATTCCAGATTGGCTAACACCACAAAAAAATCTCCTTGTTGAATTGCTGGAAGGCTCCACTCCTGAAAACCGCCATATGAGGGACAGCTGGGCCGGGGGTCTGTCAGGCACTTACACCACAGCAACTGGATACAAAGCTCTTCAGAATACAAAGGACAACAGTCATCCTCCTGCCTTCTGGAAGTTAGTTTGGGACAATCTAGCTCTCCCCAAAGTGAATTTCTTTTTTTGGACGCTGGTGCAAAATAAACTTCTTACAGGAGACAATCTAGAGAAAAGGAAAATTGCAGGGCCTCATAGGTGTGAGCTATGCAGAAGCAACTCTGAAACAGCCCAACACTTATTCTTGGAGTGCAATTTCGCCAAGGAAGTATGGAGACTCTCTCTTCTGGACCTGCAAATTCCAGCCTTCCCTCAGATCACAGTTGATGCATTGTTCGCCTCTTGGAACAATATCTATCCTCAAGGTATTCCCACCAAATCCTTCTGGCAAAAAATTTGGACAGTAGTCCCCAAATTCATTTGCTGGAAGCTATGGTTGGCTCATAACGACCAAATCTTTAATGGTCATAATCGCTCCCCTCTTCAGGTTGTAGTCAAAGCTAAAGCACTCCTCTTGGAAACAACCCAACATCAGTACTTCAACGAAGATCCTCTGCTACGTACTGAAGAAAGGAGATGGCTTAGCCCGTTGGAGCCCTCTCCTCGCAAGCTATTCCTCACTCCTCAAACAGTAAATCCGGAGTGGAGAATAAGAGAATCCGAGGACAGCTTCACAAACTGGTGGAAATCCAAAAACTCACCACAATTTTTTTTGACGGGGCCTCCAAAGGAAATCCCAGGAACGCTGGCGCTGGAGGGGTCATTTACTCTTCGGATGGGATCTTAAAAGACTGCTTCTGTTGGGGTTTAGGCCAGAAGACCAACAACCAGGAAGAGATTCTTGGCCTTCTCAGAGCTTGCCTAATAGCAAGAGAAAAGGGAGATAAAGACCTACAAGTCTTTGGAGATTCAGAGCTTCTTATAAAAAAATTAAATACGGAGGACTTCTTCAACAATGCTAGCCTCAATAAAATTCTGGGCAGATTGAAAAGACTCCTTCATGAATTCACCTCCTACAAGTTCTACCATATTCTTAGAAATCTGAATGGAGAAGCGAACCAGATGGCAAACAAAGGATGCACCCTCACAAAAGGGCAGATTCTTATCAATGACGATAACAACTATCAAATTCCTTGAAAATATTGTAACACTGAAGCTGAATACGCTGGCTAATTTCTATGTAAATGGGGCTGCCAAGGCAAAGACCCCTCCTATCTTTTTCAAATAAATAAAAATCATAACCGTTACAGTTAAAAAAAAATAAAAATGAAGCAAACTTTCAACCAATAGATTTTGTCAACTTAAATAACAAATTCTGCAACATAACGTCAAGAAGAGTGCACCCCAACAAATTTTAAATAACACCTGTTGGGATTACTACCAATGGATTCATCTTCAAATTGGGCTTACTACCAATGGATTATCTTCAAATATAGTTTTTGATGATATATAAATTATGTTTTGCATTAAAAATTATTATTTATTATATTTGGTTTTAAAAGTTATCCCTTAAAAAAATTATTTTTCTCAAAATCCCCTAAAATGAAAATTCCATATCATCAAAATCACAATACCAAAAAAAAAAAGAAAAAATCCTAGTGTTATTTCTCATAATGTCTTATTTAAATGGGTATTTTTAGTTTTCTTGGTAATGATCACATTAAAAAGAACAATGGTGCCTAAAAAAATGTGTCAAGATAACATTTTTTTTTTAACTCCATTTCGATAACTAATAAAAAATAGTTATTAAATCTGAAAAATCACAAAATATAGTCACACTACTACAATAAAGTTAATATCCATCTCTATCAACAAGACACTCACATAGATTTTTCATTTTCCATTTAGATAATTAATAAAAAATAGTTATTAAATCTGAAAAATCTGAAAATATAGTCTAGACACTACTACAATAAAGTTAATAGCCATCTCTAAAAACAAGACACTCAAGGTAGGTTGTTCATTTTCCTTACATGTGATCTTAAAGTATATGTAATCAGTAGACCAAAAACATTATCCCACTAAATATCCATAAATAATTTTTAAAAAATATAAGAGTATGAACATAAGGCAATTCTCTACAAATATGTTTTTTACTTCAAGGTGAAATTCTCAAAAAAACTACTAGTTTAGAAGGGTTAAAGTTCAAGAAATGGGAAAATTTGCAACTTTCTTTATAAAAAAACAAGCAAAAGCATTACCCATTTAGACAAACCATTAGAACATGTTACACATGCCCATCAATGATAAAAATATTGGAATATATTAATCTATTTTTTTTAATTCCAAATATCAAATTATGTGTGTGACATCTAATCAATGTAAAATATAGACATTTAATATTTCTCATATAAATTTGTAATAACTCAATGATTAAATATGTTGCACTACTAAATAAATTCATTTTGGTTATGTTAAGATCCTCAAACATTGCACCAATAATTGACATACTAATTCTATGGATTCATTGACTTTATCGATTTCAAAAAAAAAATAAGACAATCATAATTTAAAAACAAAATTGTCGTGCACTAGTGTTGTATCTCCTCTATGTATATCTAATTTTTTATATTGATTATATCATTCAAGCAATAATGTTATACAAATTTTAATAAATAAAAGTTTATACTTCAAAAGGTAATTCAATTTGCTACATTTCATCTTCTTACACTATATTTGTTTTACATAGGTATCTTAAAATATACCTACAAGTCAAAGGATACATATTTTTTCACATTTCCATTGCCACTAACACATCATGAAAGACCATCATTAGCTTGCACTTACCCAAGGGTGATGAATACAATGCCTCCAACAATGTTGAGTCGTTGAAGAGACTAGAACCAACAACTGTGAGGGAAAAGATGAACCCAATATGAGCAATAGAGGAAAAAACATGGTGTAGAGTCAAATATAGTCGAGGATCATAATACAAGAGAGATAATTTATGGTGGTAATGTGTTCTTTATATAGAAATTATATCACGTGAAAAAAAGAAGGCACCACAACTTTCATGAGATACATGTAATTGTGCTAGAAGTAGGTTTAAGTCCACCAGTGTTGTCGAAACCACTACATCAACTAAACCCATCGTACCACCTAAGTTAATGGGGAGCTTAGGCACAACGCTACCAATTTAAGTATTTTACCATCAAAGGCCTACAACTGTATCATTAGTTAAATAACGATGAGAGATATGAATTGTTGCCAAGTAGATGAGGACATACAAGACAAGGCTCCTTCATCCACTTGACATCAATAAACACTGATATTCTTAAAGATGACCCTTATTTGGAAAGGTGTAGAAGATAGGAGATGTGTTTCTACCAATTTATCCAAGTTAAAGGTATTAACCTTAAACTCTAAAGGGCGCACATTTCTAGTCACTTTTCATTGGGAAAGGATCATGTGAAATGTGATATTAGAAGTGGAATTCATACCTCTTTTCTTGGGAATTATGACTTAAAAGTCAAATATATTTGTTAAGATTCTTTTGTGGATTAATTTGATTTGATTAATAAAAATCAAACATCTTCAATATTAATGTGGATTAATTTGATTTGATTAATAAAAATCAAACACCTTCAATATTAATGGATTAGTACAAAATAAGATGACTAGAAATGTGAAAGACTCTTTCCCAAAACAAGCAATCAATGAAATGTAAGGATAAAGTTGATAAAGTTAATGAAAGAAGACAAGAAATTAACTTAGAATAACAAGTTACCATGATTCAATAACTTATATACAAGTTGAAGATGAGAAAAAGGTAAAGGAGCAAGTTATGATCCTTATAATAAAGAAAGAAAAGATAGTCCAGTTAAACTTTAGGTTTTGTAAAAAAAATTAAAGACTTCATAAATGGACATTCCAACAAAACCATTATTTAATAACTTAACTTCATTAATTTTAATTTTAATTTAATTATCAATCATCCTCATTTCTTAATTTAGTCTCATCATTAATTTTTTATCATCATTTTCCCTAAACATCACTTTCTATTCAATTTTATTTCTATTTATTATCATCATTTTCCCTAAACATCACTTTCTATTCAATTTTATTTCTATGTAGAGATATATGAAAGTGTAAAATAAAGTAGGGCCTTTTCTCATATGAATGTGTAATATGTGAATATATATTAAAGTGTAATAGAGAGGATGGGATTTTGTTTTAGGCTTATTTACAAAACAAATTATCATAATTTATTTTGATTGCGATATAAATTTGTTCATTTTAAAATAAAGTTGGAATGAAGTTTTATGAAATTAATGAGTATAATTATTTTATTATTTCCATTAAATAAGTCAATAAAATTTTAAATAAATATTTTAAAAAATCATTTAAATTTTTTTTTTTAAATATTTATTTAAAATACATTAATTAAGTTTTTAAGTA
>SNQJ01S0091859.1:0-15960 GCA_010110895.2 Picea sitchensis | reverse complement strand
ATGTAGTAACTATTTGATATTGGAAACATTAAATGTGTAACAATTATTTGAGATATTACAAAATTATATTATGAACTAAACAAATTGTAAGTTGTGATTATTCATAAGTTTCAAAATTTATGTTATGAATTAAAAATTGTATACATATGATCACTCACAATTTCACAATTTACAGAAGTTAATGAATATATATTATATCTTGGATGGGGTGATAGTTGGAGTCCATGCACAATGAGGACATTAATTGCTCATGTCTCCACTCTTTTCTCTAACCCTCACGGTATGAGCAACATTCAATGGAAAGGATTGTTAATGCCTCTGCATTCGAAGAATGACTTAATGGAGTCTTTAATGCGATAGCGGTGGCATGTCTGGATTGGTACGAGTCACATGAGGCTTGTCCACTCGACCCCTCCAACAATTCACCTTCTCAGCTCGACTTTAATTCAGGAGGTATGCAATGGAAAAAATTATTTGGCTTTGTTCCTGTCTTTGGATTCTTTCATGTCTTTCCACTCTCTTTCCCATCATTCCACTCTTCTCCTAGTAACCATTCTTGTCACTCCCTCTGTCATGCTCGGGAAAAGAGGAAAGGCCAAGTGCGGGCCGACTTACTACAACTTTGTAGCCCGACAATACTAACCAAGTTCCTCTGCCTCTCCTCCCTCTCCCCACACTTCCTTGGTTATCCATAACAGACCCTCTATGATTCCCTCTCTCTCCTCAGCCTAGAATTGGTTGGATGAAGGTCCTCCCATGGAATATATTGAGGAAAAGACACCTGCAATCCTGCCACAAATCCCCCCGTCTCCCTCTCTTTACATAGTGCCTGAATTTCAAGCCCCACCCAACACTTCTGGCCAACCCACCCTCAGTTTCTATTATTCTTTGGAGATAGGCACCTGTATAGGCTCATTCATGCAAATCAACTCAACCTCCACTTCGCATAGCTCTAGAGCCTGAACGGACTAGCACCTGTCGCCTCTGATAGGAACACTTAGATCTCATCTTTGATATGAGAAAGGATATGGTGGAGCAGCGTCACCGATAGACCATCCTTAACAGCCACTTGGACATGTTGTTCAATGCACTTTCAGGCGAGCCAAACAAATGAAGATGCCTGACTTATGCCCAATCGTTTGTCTTCACTCCTACTAGGCTTCAACATGATGGTGACAAAGGAAATTCAGATTCATCCATTGTTTAATTTAGTTTTTTTCTTCTATCACTATGCATTTTCTGTCATGACTATCGTTTTTTACAATGTCATTTTGTTTAAGGTTTCATGTCTTCAAAAACAACAAGAGATTTGACCACTTGTTCTAATTTCCATCTATTTGATAGAACATGTGGCAAATTTTGACTGATATATGAACATGTGCACTATCATAATGATCTTATAAAGTAATACAACTTTTTATTTAAAAAAAACAAAAACATTATAATATAATATAATATAAACTAATTTTATTATAAAACATATGCATACAAGCTTATAAACATAATACATGTCTGTGAAAAAAGTTTGAAAAAAAACAACGGGGTATTATCTAATTATAAAACATATGCATACAAGCTTATAAACATAAAAAAAAGTTTGAAAAAAAAAATTGGGTATTAGGTAATAAGTGGGTAGGAAAATGACATTGTTATTTGGAAGTATTAATGTGGTGTAGATATTTGATATTTTAGACATTAAATGTGTTACATGTACTTGATATATTAAGAAATTTATATTATGAGTATAAGTGTGATCGTTAACAAAGACGTATTAGTTTTTTTTTAATATATAATATGTATTAATTATATTATAAAATATATGCAAATACATTTATTAGTTTTTTTTTAAATATATAATATGTATTAATTATATTATAAAACATATGCAAACACACATTTATGGTTGATTTTAAATCTCTTATTATTTAAAAAAAAAAAATCATTAAAAGATATGATGGGTTGTTATTTGATATTTTAATTTTAATTTGATATTTTAAGAAGATGATGAAAAATTGTCTTACAATAAATGTTAATCAATTATAAATAAAATAATTTATATTTTTTATAATTGATCAATATTAATTTCATATGTATTAATCTTTAAATTTTAACAATCAATGTAAGATTTATATATTAATAGGAAGTGAAAACAATATTTGAGTATTTGCTAGTTATTAATGATATTTTTTCAATAATTTTAATTCTTATGTTACAATTATATTGCAAGCTTTGTAATTTCTATTAATTTCATATGCATTAATTTTTAAACTTTAACAATTAATGTAAGATTTATATATTAATAGGAAGTGAAAACAATATTTGAGTATTTGCTAGTTATTAATGATACAACTTGAGTGGGTTTAATGGTTAAAAACATGTGTTTCCTATTAAGAGGTCATAAGTTCAAATCTAGGTATATTTTACCAGTCAAATCGTTGGGCGGAGGGGGTCCCTTGTCCCATAAACAAGGGAGTCTCATACACCAATTAGGTGTCTAGCTTGGTTGTGATCTTAAAAATGCATTATTATTATTATTGCAAGTTTTGTAATTTCTAATATTTGATATGGTAGCTAGACCCATTAATTGGAGGTACATCCAAAGAAAGTAGAAATTTTTTAGCAGATCATAGGTTTCTTCCAAGAAGGACAATGCTTGACTTATGGAGTGCATACACCCCCAAAAAAGAGACAAAGTTATGTGTTTTCAACTCACATGGAACAAAAGAAGAGCTAAAGTTATGTACTTTCTAGCTAAATAAAACAATTATATCACACATCAACTTTCTTCTTCTTCTTCGTATTTTTTTGTTAACTCAAATTTCTCAATGGGATGATAGCCTACAATTTTATAGAACACATATTAAAAATTTTGATAATTCCATGGGAACCTCAATATATGAACTAGTAAATATTTCTATCTAATCCATTTGACTATTAGACAATATGTCACTTGTTCATTGCTACTCAATGTGGCATTCAAAGGGAACAAAAGAGGTCCAGTTTCAACTTACATGTCTACCATCAATTCTCACAAACACCTTGAAAACTACCCCTTCCAAGGGAGTCTTGAAATGCAGTTCTCCTACAACCAACTAATTTCATCATGAGATTACTTTTCATTACCAAAAAAATCCCAAGGCCACTATAAACAACCAATGGATGGATGGTATCACCTTCTTGTGTTTTGATATAGATTGAAATGGTTGGATAAAGTATATAAGTAGTTGATGTTGGAGTTGGAGGTGACAAAAAAAGCGATGAGCTTTGTCCAATTCAAAGTCTAAAGTTGTATTTGAGTGTTTTAATAAATTTATTGTTATGATTGGACCTAGGTAATTGTAAAAATATTGAACAATTTTTATAAGAGTAAGGATGTTAAATTTCAATCAGATTTGAGTGACTTATTAAAGTGTTATTTATTTATTTATTGTTCTTTTACCTAAGTCCAATAAGTCACTTCTAAAGAGAAGCACATCAATGTAGTGGTGATGATAAATGTGAAGTGAATCATCAATATTCTTCAACAAAACAAATTATGATACTAATTTTAACATTAAAACAAATACAAGCCCAAACATTAATGTTAAAAGCATTGCACACACCAATACAATGACTACACAACATTCACATGGGAAGGACTTCCAAATGGATATAGAAAATATGAAAATGGATGTTATGGCTATGAATACAAACACCCTAATTTTGCACGCAATTGTTTTTAGTAATTCTATGTAGTATACATATGTTGCATGGATATCGCATAGAATAGACAAATTAGGTGCTAAGGTACAACCAAAGACTTGGAAAGATAGATTTACACACAACATCCACCTAATATACATGGATATCGCATATAATAGACAAATTAGGTGCTAAGGTACAACCAAAGACTTGGAAAGATAGATTTACACACAACATCCACCTAATATACATGGTAAAACAAGAAAGACTAAAAATTTCCAACATGTAAATCTCAACCACAAAGCCATAGAATTCCATTAGTTTACATATTTATAACTATTCTTGAATATCTATGGTACAATTTTCTTTTAAAGAAAAAAAAAACATTTGGCTACAAAGGAAAAACCATCCACAATTATATACATGGTTGTGATGATATTGTGGTTCATTGTGTTAGAGTCTTAGACCATTCCAACAACTGAAGACTACATAGAAGCAAATATAACTTGACCAAGTGGAAGACATAATTGAAAACCCTTGTAACTAACAATAGTCAATAAAAACCATCCATAGAAAAATGTCAAATAAACCAAATATTTCTATGGCACATGTTGTCAACATAATGATATAATTTAAAAGCTTCCACAAAATAAAGATGCAATAAAAATAAGATAGACACAATGTTATAAAAAAAAATGCATCCAAATAAGACTATTGCTAGCTATCTATCATTAAAGATCTTATAAATATCCATAAAACTTCTAATATCTATATATCTATCTCACATTTAAAAATTGATTTATATCTATCTATGAAATTTGCAATGATCTGCAACAATCAAAATTTGTAAAACTTGGATTTTCCATCTTTTAAGGTTGTAACTCTAATTTTAAAGCACATTCACATAAAAACAAGCTAGAAAACCACACATTACAAGATACTAAAAATAGAAGAAACCTTGCACTTTCAAAGATAATTCAATATATAAACTAGTGAACCAAAGAAAAATAGTGAAATAAGAACTACAACCAAGTATGTTGGTCCTACCAAAAAAAACTAGCTTAAAAAAAATCTACACATGCCCAATTTATTTGAGAGAATATGCAAAAATATCAAACAAGGTGGAAGTTGAAAGTGACCAAAATGATGAAATGTTCATAATACGAAATAAGTGAAGATAACAATAATTATAATCGTGGACACCATAGGATAGTTGACACATGAAGTGGAATAAAGTTTAAAGAGAAACAAGAGTTAACAACACCAACCTAGGAATCTCACAACGATTGAAAAAATGTTATGACTATGACGATAATAACAATATTCCATACAACACCACATTCATGATTCAATGTCCAGAATCTCATTTGGCTCGCTAATTGGCAGACCATACCTTCTAAACCTTTTTACCAAATATCTTTATCCCACTACCATTGTATTTGTCACACAACACACAACCTATTCAATTTCTAAATGTTCAGCCCACATATACACTAAAACCCAATGACAATTGCCCTTTAAAACCTACCTGCAAACACCTTCACGTAATGATATTTCAGTTATCCTCGTCTTCGACAGCTTTAAGGATCTGAGTCGAAGAATGGACTTGTCAATAGAAGAGTCCAACAATGTGCGGCCTCCTAGAAGTTTTTCCAGACTCCTTCGACTCAAATCGAGATGTTTGAGTCGAATCAAGTTCATGAAGGAGTCTAGCAGCATTTTTAACGTGAAACACCTCGCCAGTTTAACATGTTGGAGCC
The DNA here is from genome assembly GCA_010110895.2 of Picea sitchensis. Lineage (NCBI taxonomy): Eukaryota > Viridiplantae > Streptophyta > Pinopsida > Pinales > Pinaceae > Picea > Picea sitchensis. The sequence goes on along the minus strand of SNQJ01S0091859.1, from coordinate 10,519 downwards.
TAGTTAAATTTCCAAAGGATGGCGGCATAGTTTTCAAATCAATGCACCCAGACAAGTCAATATGTTGAAGGTTTGTGAAGTTCCCCAAAGACAAGGATTCGCCGGATATTTGTTGAACCACGCTAATTCCTCGCACCGAAATTGTTACAGGAAAGTGGTTAGAAACAAAGATCGACATCTTTGAAAACTTCAAGAAATCACACACTGAAAGACATGATTCTCTAAGGCATAAATTGAGAACACAACACAATGTCAAGAGGCTTCAAACACCTACCGTGGATTGAGTCGACACATTATGAAAAAGGTTGTCAATAGGGCGCCAAAGACGACGTGGACATCCAGAAAGTTCTTTCTCAGTGAAATCTCTGCCCAGGTCTCAGAGGTGATCGTGCATTCTTATACAGTTTTCTTTGTACAAGATACTTTCTCTCTAGAGTCCTAAGACCCAACCATCCTTCCCAGCGAGATCCGACCCATATTCTTATGCGTGTATCCCTATTTATTCCTATAAAGAAACAAACAATATCAATTTAAGAAAAAAAATGATTTATTAAATAAATTAGAAATAACTTTGGTGTAGAAAAATGATTTACTAGTTACAAAACTAATATATAAACTCTATGACACTATGATAAATGTCATAGAGTTTTATCATATTATTTTCTTATGGTTTTTTTTAATCGTATTATTTTCTTGTGAGTGGAATAATGGTTACATGGTACTCCATCTTTGTTGTTGCATATTTGTGTATGTGTAATGGTATCATTGCAATAATGAAATCTTCCTCTATTGCATTCCTCCCCGCAACTGACAAGATGTTACTTCTCTTTAAAATGCACAAAATAATCCACGATATTTGTTCTCATTAACCTGACCAAATCAATCACACCGTTTACCTATTTGAGTCATATTCATGATTCTTCTTGTCATATTCTGATCTAGGAGGATCTCGGTGGCCACCGACCTTTTCCAATTAGCTCAAAATAGTTTTCTGGAAGCTTACTATTTTTAATAGCTTTTCGGGTCCCAAACCTCTGGGGCCATTTTGAGGGCCTAAACGACGTGTTTTCACGATCAAGAACCTCAATGATAGATGAAGGCTTTGATTGAGCCTCGTAAATGAAGCTTATTGTCAAGACCTTTCCAATGAGCTATCAAGCGCCCTAAACAGAGATTGTATGCAAAATTTACGACCCTGGGAAGTTGATGTACTAACTTACCCCAATGGGACCCACATGACTTTTGACGCTTCATCTCCTAGGGTTAGGTTTTTTGATGTCTAGGGTTTTGACATTCATTTTTATTGTAAAAAGGACTTAAGAGTCTCATTGTACTCATCTTCTTGCGAATGAGCATAGCCATCACATCTCTTCTCAGAGATAAGCTACCACCATTCTAGTAAGCCTGGTTTCAGTCTACATTTTACAGTTTTCAGCATATTTCTTATTTAATAGAAGTCAACTTTTATTGTACCTCTATTATTTTTCACTGTGTCTCTGTGTTAGTATTATAAATCTGTGGTTTCATTTCGTTCCGCTCATAAATCTGGATCAGCAGTATCAGAGCGGTCTACTCCTTGTTAGTTTTAAATGCATGTCCCCGACGCGGTCAGGGTATAGAGAGTTGGGTCTCGAGCTTATTTCTCTTGAGGACAATTTCTCTCACATGCCCAATAAATCGTCCATGGCGGGAGAAAATAAATACAATGGGACGTGAGATACTTTCAAAATGTTGTTTGAGGAAGCCCATGAGTGACAGAGGAACAAGATGATGGACATATTTGCACAAATCCTTCGATGGTTGTCGGCAAGTGGCGCATCCACCTCAAATGGAGGTTCCTCCCCATTCAAGGTACAGATCAATTTTGATATTCCTATATTTGAAGGTCAAATAGAAGTGAATGTCGTAGATAAATGGTTAAACCTTCTAGAAGGGTATTTTTCTATCTACAACGTTTCCAATAGAGAAAATATTACATTTGTGATTCTCAAGGACATCCACCATGTCAAATATTGGTGGGAGACTTTTTGTGAGAAAAAACAAATAGAGGGATCCACATTATTTGCAATTGCACCCACTTGGGGTTCCTTCATGGATGCTATTAAATAACAATACTACCTTGTTGGAAGTTATGACGACTTGCATATAAAGGGCAGAGCAAAGATGGGCAACCTCAGACCAACCAATACAAGCCGCAAGAAAAGGACAATGGGCAGACGAAGAAAAATACCGGGAAGTGGTGTGACTTCTATAAGAGCCCCTAGTATAACACTATTGATTGCCGCTCAAAGCAGTCATTGGTGGTTGAGGTAAAATCCTTTGAATCAGATGCGGGTTATGACTCTGAGTCAGAACTAGAAAAGGGGAGACAGATCATTGACGCGAAACCCATTGACACTGTTACTACCACCAAGATCCAACCCAGTGAACTTGATGAACTAGAGGAAGGCGAGCATTTATTTCATTCATAGATGTGGGTGAAAGACACTTTGTTGCACTTCATTGTTGATAGCGGTAGCCAGAAAAACCTCATCACAGTAGAATTCATCAAGTGGCTAGCTTTGTCGACAACATCACACCCGCAATCCTACATCATTAGATGTCTCCGTCAAGAAAGCGATCTTCGCATCAGCCAACAGTGTCTCATGTCGTACGATATCAAACCATTCAAAGATGAGGTATTGTATGATGTTTCTCCCCTTGAAGTTTGTGATTTTATTTTGGGCCAACCTTATTTATGGAAACGTCATGTTGTATATGACTCTAGGCTTCACAATGTTATTATTACTTTGAATAAGAAATTGTATAGGATATGATGGGTATTCTATATGCACTAATTCCCTCAATTAAATTGTCAACCAAGGATAACTAAACTTAGAGTTGTGCCACCGTATGAGCCAAGGAAGAAAAGTTAATGGAAGTATTATCTAACTAAGGAGATGGTCTACATAGGGATCAACACCCTATCAATCTACTTTCTAAAGAGATAATTATTTTCAATTTCCATTAATTAACAAATTCTATTAATGAGCTTTAGTGATTCTAGGATTATGAACTATTTACCCTAAGAAACTTCAAACAATGAATTGATGGACTATTTCTAAATAAACAAATAACAATCTATTTTAAAGCTAGTTAATCTATTCAATCTTTTTTTATGTAAGCAACATCAAGTAAGCTATTACTGAGTTATTTGGTCTTTCTATCTTTGAGCAAGTAAACAAGTAAACAACTAACCTAACAAGACTATTTTGACAAGTGAACTCTATTTTTAAAAAGAACTCATAACTATTTTTATTTCGCGAAGAATAAATTTTAATCTACTTAATCAAAAGTAAAAGTGTTATGACTATATTCAAATTCTAATTGATCAAAACGATTTCTAGCTTGTAGTAAAAGGAAAGAAAGTATTCAAAGGTGATGATTGTGTCTTTGGTGTCGAATAACATCACGATGGTATCTGTCTATTAGTGATAGTTCAAGAGGAATTAATTCAATGTTGACTTCTACAGAGAAATTGAAAGTATGAATAAGACAATCTAAAGAAAGCTTTGCCATCATAGAAGCAACACTAAGTATTTCGGGAATCCATGTGATCTCTAAAATTTATACATCAATCGTCAATGATTAAAAACACTCTTATTCAAATTCACTACTTCAATCAAATCTATAAACTCATGAACTCATGATTAAAAATCCTAATTCAAATTCACGCTGTGCAAACTTCTAATTCTTGATCAATGTCAACTAGAAATTACAATTCAAATTCATAATTGAGATTTCATGATCTAAACTGAACTAATTCTATCATTAAAAATCATATTTCAAAATTAACTAAAAAGGCTTTTAGAAATCATAATCCAAAATCTATTTTTGTCCTATCATACTAAGGTAAAATTAATAAACAAAATAGATCTTCAAAAAACATGGCAATTAAATCTATCTCAATTAGAGCTATCAAAACTCGAAACAACTAATATATCAAAGCTTGCAAACAATCTTAAACTAATACTTGGTTTACACTAATGATCTGTCTAAGTTAATGCTCTGTCTAAACTAATGCTCTGTCTAAATTACCATAACCAAAGTAATTAATCAAGACTTCATTAAAACTATCTAAATTAGTATCCTGCAGGATGATTCATAGCTAAGAAGGAAAAGACACAATACTATAATTAACTAGCTCCTAAAAACAATATGCAATTAAGGAAAAAACAAATTAGAATAAAAAATTATGATTGACATATACACAACAATTAAAATTGAAAAATACATGCAGTAAAGAAACAATTACGAATTCTAAATCAATAAAAAGATGAACACACAATATCTACTGATATACACAGTCACCAAGACCATTGGTGGGCCCCCCAACAAGTTGTGGCTACACTCCAACAAGAAAACGCAGGTGCTTAACTCAACACAATGATGCCATTAATCATAAAAACGGAGTCTGGAACAAAGTTGCAGATAATGTCTGTATTAAACAATAAAACTATCCTCTTAGTCATGCCACTGGTAGTGGTATTTATAGATAATTTACATCTAGAGAGGTCGACCACTGGAAGGATCAACCTCCTCTAAAAACAACAAACTCATTAAATGAGTTCTAACAACAACATCTTATAGAAATTTTGTGAGCCACTCAATGATCACTACAACCACCCAATCTGAGGTGTGTCATGCTTTGTAGTTGGAGGCCACGAGGGGGCACAAAACCCAAATTATTGATTCATCCACGAAATGTCGTTGATGTACCAACCACCATCTCCAGTGCGCTTCAAGTGTTGGATCGCATTCTGGATGGAGTGTTGGATCATGTGCCAGATCAAGTGTTGAACGAAGTGTCAGACGAGATACCGGATGGAGGATCAGACTACGATTTTTCCCTATTGCAAGCAAGTTATGCATTAGATCTTCATAAACTTCGAACTGAACTGAATTGATCACAAAACCATTACAAAAACACCAATTATACATACTCGATGCTAATTCATGGTGAATTGATATATAAACCTTTTAGAATCCTTCAAAATGGCTAATATGAAGAATTGCATATGCAATATCGTTGAAAAAAGGATTTGATCATCGCAATAAAATAGCCAAAACATGAACCCAACATTACCCCCATGCCTAAGGATTTGCAGGTCCCTCTACAAACAAAAATGAATCACTCGACATAACTAGACATGTGAAGGAGGGGGTGGATTGGCTTTAGAAGATTCTCCCTCTTGTCCTGGAGATTTTGTATTGGGCCTTTTACGATGTTTCAATTGCGTCTGGAGGTTGCGATTGGTGGTGGTCATTTGATCAACCAATTGTTGGAGGGAATTCACTTTTTCTTGTAATACCACATTGTCATGATGTAGATGCCTATTCATAGCTTTTCGCTCTTCCAATTGTTGAAGCAACTGAGCATTTTCTTGTTGTAATTTATCAATAAGTGGGGTATGATCAGATAGTTCAAAATAAGAGGGATTGGATCCCTTGATGGATGTAGAAGGTATATCAACTTTGGAAGTTGATGTAGGCATCTGGGAGGTAGGAGTAACATAGTGCTTGTGAGAGGGAATAGGTTCATATTTTACTTCTTTATCAGGCTCAAACCCTTCTGCAAAAACTTCTCTGAGTCTTATATGGGGTCTTTCATGATCAGAAGACACTTGAATAGGATCCAAAGTGCTTGGAATTTTTACATTAGGTTTTCCACTTGCACTTTAGGTATGTCTTCGAAAAGATTCCCCTTTGAACTGATTGGATCCTTTTCTATTCATAGGGACTGAAGGAAAATCTTCTTGAAATGCATCTTGTAACTTCTTAGGTTGAGGATCCACAGGTGTTGAGGTAAATGGGGAATTATCAACGGGATTTTTGGTTTTCTTGCCCAATGATGTTGCATGGGGAATCAACAATTTTCTTGGCCTTTTCTTCATATAGAGAGATAGTTTGAGTTGGAGGGTTTGGAGTCTTTGGAGAATCAGGCTTAAATGGAGTAACAATCCCTAAATCAATTGATCTCTTGCTAGTCTTGACTATGATATTGGGGTTTGAGAATTGATAGAGGAATTCATCCCATGTCTTGCCCTATTTTGTCAACTCAGTTATGACAAGCAATTTGATGAGGTCATGGTGGAATAGAATATTGTGAGGATTGGCCAAGTTTTTACCTACTTGGGAAGAAATTTTCTCAAGACTTTTCAAGAAGTAGAAAGGAAAATTTAGGGGCTTATTAAATTGGAAATGAGCTAACACACAAAAATGACAATCTTTGAAGACATAGTACCTACCTTCACAAGTGATAAGCCTGGTAATTGTGATCAGGGGATTAATCAATTCATCCTTGATCCATTCTTTGGAGTACCCTTTAGCTCCAGAAACATTTTGAAATTCAGGTTAGAATACTCTGTTGTAGCTTGGCCATGGCAATTGATGGTGTTTGAACCATCGATCCCCAACCCATGGAAATTTCATGGTTGAGGCAATTGAATCCTCAAATAACAAGAAGGCCAGAGACCCTACATGAACCAACCTCTCTTCAAACCCAAGAGAGAATTTCAGTGAGATGCCATCATCGTGGCCCTGCAGATTGGCTAAGAATTGTCCCCACCTTAAATGAAGGAAAATCTCTCTACATTGTGAATTCAGGAATGGCTAGAAGATTGGCATAGGAGGAAGGTTCATAGCATTTAGGAATGGTTACAACACGAAGGATGAGCAGAAGAACGGAATCGAGAATAGGGTGAGAGTGACACAATAAGCATGGGATGAGTGGAATGGAAATTGGGGTAAAACACCCGATTTTTAATGCAATTAAGGTGGAAAACGGTTGAATTCGTGAGTGAATTCATCACACACGATTTCCATGTGTGACTATGATTGTGCAACATTTGAATTTTGAATGGTGTACTTTGGAGGAAAATTCAATTATGTTTGAATTAGATCAATGTCCAAGTCTTCGACTTGGACATTTATCATAAAAATGCATTAAAAGTTTTTAATTTAATTATCAACGTGAATTTTAAAAACATATCATTCAATTCATCTTAACTTAACAGTGAAACATGTGTATCAATTCGAACGATCCTTTTTTTGCATGCAATCGTGGTCATTTATAGTATATTCATACCTCATTCGGTCCTTCATATGGCGCTTCATCTAGTTGTCCAGATGGCACCCCATCCGATCTTCCAAATGGCACTCCATATGACACTTCATATGGTACTCTTGTGCAAGTAGAAATTATCCCCACTATAATGGACATTCACCCATAACACTCAACTTGGGAAATGTCTGACAGTCATGATGAATAGGAGCATGTACATGATAAGTGTAAATAGAATGATCCACTGCTGATTGCCTTGTCATCGATTTTGTACATTATAAAACAATTTGTTCCTCTATTAAATAATTTGTTCCTCTGTTTTATAGGCATGTAACACAAATCTACAGTGAGCATTTAACAATCTGTAATTGACACAAAGAACCAGTTAAGAAGTCTTTCATTAAAAATGTACAACAGGCTTATAAAACACAGTGATGTCAACAGTATAGAATTCAACATTTTAATAAAAACAATTGCTGATATAATAGCCTAGAATATCGTGAAAACAATATAACAGAATTTTTATAGAGATTCTACTTCCTCTTCTCATGGATTATAATAGAGATAGGATGTGTATATCATTTTTCATCTCGGGAAACCCCTCCCCCACTCCTAAGTATTGTGACACCTCACAATAAAAAATATAGGGAACCAATCAATTCTCCCAATAGCCTAAGATTTATAGCTTGCCAAGTGTAGAGATAAATTTCACATCTTAGTCTGATGAGACGGTTAAAGTATGGCCCCACCTGTAGGATAGAGCATCCTACAAATAGTTAAGAAGAGGTAGGTGAGGGAGTCTTAGGTTGACCTTATGTTAAGATTTTCAGAGCCAACATTGACGTTCAAAGGAGAAGACTCTAGGTAGTTTCTAAGAAAACATAATAATGGGTTGGACCTCTTTCCTGAGTTCCTGGAAGACCCGATGGCAGTTCCTGGAGATATCACAGTCTTGCAGGTTAGTTCATTTAAAAATCCATTCTGGGAAATTGCCTGGCTGTTTACAAGAATAACAGGATAAGAATCCACAAGAACTATTTACCACATGGTTCTTTATATTTTGTATTTCACAGTCAAGGAACAAGTCATTTTTTTATTGGGGAAAGCTAATTTTCCATGAAATTTGTTCCCAATTGTCAAGCTTCAAAAAGGACAAGATTTTTTTTATGTCATCCTACTTGGTTTTTGCAATAGCTCATTGCTGTCAGTTTCCAAAATTGTCCCTGTCCAAGAGGGTAAAATGAGAATTCGACCCATTAACCTTCTAGTACTAGGCCTTGTGGAAGCAAAATGCCTCCCACTATTTTTATGAGGTTTTTAATCACTTTGTCATTGTTTTCAAAGTTATGTTATTAGGGGAAGATGTTCCACGCATATATGAACAGGAGACCAAGTTTTTGGACAAGAAGGGGGTGCTTGAAACAATGGATGATTACAGTGTGATAAGAATTTTTGGCTCCAAGGAAAAACCTATTCTCCTTCCATGTCATATTACAGACATAATATTCGTTATAGAAATAGCAAGGCAATACAACTATTAGTTGCATCTATTCCATGAGAAGAGAAAAAAGAAGTGCATTCCTCTACCTTGGAAAGTCGATGACTTTGTGTTAAGGAACATCAACAAAATTGACTAATTCAAAACACATTTCAATAACATGAACCTAAGATATGCTGAAAAGATAAGAGGGTTCGACCCTAATAAAAAAAAATAGAACATTTACTTGTAGTTGGCCTCGGATTTATTTTTTCCCAGAAACACCTGGGCGAAAACACTCCTACTTTTGATGTTGGTAAACTAGACACATTGCAAAGCACCACTAGATTGTACAAGCAATAGGTTAAAGGCCCCAGTGAGCAGAGTGTTCAATCGTCGCAAAGCACTCCCAAAAGAATGACATCCTGGAGCATCGCTCCAACAACCTACCACAGTAACAAAGCAACCCAAATTTCGTCAAACAGAGGAGATAACAACCCTCCTCATCCTAAAATTGATAGTTCTCACAAGCTTCCCATGTAGAAGAAGAGAAAAAAAATGTAGAGAAGGGGGAAGAGCCTAAAATTGAGGGTGAGAACATGGAACTTCACAATGATCTGGATAGCATATTCCACAACCTTGATTATCCAAGAGATGTGATCCAACATAGTCGCCCAATGAACATGGTTCATACTGAAAATTTTGATGAAGATGAATCCTTCGTATTCTAGAGCGTTATTTTTTATAGCGAGTCTAAAAAATTAATTATTGAAAAGAGAGATGTAAACAATAAGAAAGGAAAATGTCATTCATAGGTTGACCTTGCGAACATGCAGTCGTCCCAAATCTATTGACTTCACAGAGAAACCGAAGATTCTCTTGATGATTCCATTGGATTCATTGAAGCCGAGAATGCCAGACTAAGGGATCGGGTCAAGGAATTGAATGAAGATTTGATTCCTATTCCATTGCTTGTCATTCCTTTAGCAACAACCATGTCTGCCACCCCTGCAGCCAAGTTGAAAGGATCCTTCAGCCTCCTCACATGGTGTAGAGGATATGTGGAGAATAATATCAAGAAAAGAGTAGAACTAATTACTGAGGCCCGGGAAACATCACAAACTATGGCTTCCCTTGAAACAAGGGAACATAATTTGCTCGAACATTTGTAGACGAATTTGAAAATGAAGAAAGTTTCTATTTGGACACGGTCATCCCTTTTGGCTTCCACGCCAATAACAAGACAGACATGACAAGAAGAAAACATAATCTCCCCTCCAAAATCCGGATCACTCAATTAGAAGCATGTTGGAAAGAGAAGGTGAAGAACCTACATCTCATTGTCCAATCATGTGAGTAAGCCATATCAAAGAAAGAAACATTATTCACAGAGCTGACCAAAATAGACTTAAACGGAAGGAATAATGACTTCCAAGTTCCAAAGTTAATCGTCAACTCGTTGACCTTAACTAAGCAATCCTTCGATAAATAAGTTGATATTTTCAAAGTGTTGTCTTTAGAAAATTTTTACAACATCCTTGAATATGGTGAAGATGATGTGGACAACTGGCTAGTCGACTATTCGGTACAGAATGAAGACATTGATCAAGCTCTGCATAATATTTATATTGAGCTAAGGGAATTAGAAAATGAAATTTTCAACACAAAAATCCGGAATGAGATCAACATCGCCCGCTTGAGAAGCTACATTGAAGAATTCGTCGAAACTGAGTTGAAGTGGGTTGTTGACGAAAGACAACAGAAAAAGGCATCAGGAAGAAAATAGCAAAAAGGTTGATATTTATCATCATTGTAAGTCTATACTGATCACATCCTGCTTTGTTTATCAATCCAGTTATTCAACCTTTTCTGAATAGGAATCTCTAGCCAAAGACTGATACCTTCCAATTTCTTATTTTGAGGTATTACACTCTACCTTC
>SNQJ01S0091857.1:17154-28240 GCA_010110895.2 Picea sitchensis | reverse complement strand
ATCTCTAGATATGTATTGCACTTGGTGTCGTTTTGATATATTCATGAGCATACTTTGGATATGTTGTCTCTAATTGTCTCTAATGCTTTGGAAACATGATTTAAAATCTTAAAAATATATTTTTTTCGTTAAAATTTAAATATGTTATGTATTTTTTTTAAAACCAGTTCGACCAGTTTATTACCGGTTCCGGTTCCGGTTCAGGTTGGACCCTCGACCGGTTCCGGTACCAGTTTCGGTTTTTAAAACATTGTTGTGGTGGTGAGTGGGTTTTCCATCTGTGCAAAGGGTATTGTTGGTCATGTACTCTCTCGACACTCCATATCTTCAACCTGAGGGCCTCGAGACATAATCTCCTTAGCTATCCACAAAATGGGGATAACACGCCCAAAATGCACATGTGTGCACCCAATCGTTTGTCTCAACGAAGAGTTGGAATGCTCCTTTGCTCACGAATAAAAAGAAAAACATTTTTTGGATATCATTTACTGGTTGTCCAACCCAGAGACAACTATATAAGAGGTTTCAATAGAATCCAGACTAACAACACCAATCACACTAACACCTCCACAGTCCTCATGAGGTGGTGTTTTTATGGAATTTTCTTGTTTTGCAACAAGAGCAGCTTATTTTGCAACAGCCTCTCCTCATCGTCGCTCAAATCTCTTATTCCTACTCAGCCAACTGTGTTGCTCAGATGAACGTTGTTAGTTCCTATAACAACTGACTTGGCATCCACTTTGTCAAATGTGTCTGGACTCTGATACTCCTGCTAAACTTCATACTTGTATAATTCTATTCCCTCCTCAATTGCCAAAATTGTATCTTTGTCTTTATGGTTAAGTGGAACACTTGATTTTTGAGGGGATTGGGACCATAGATGCTAGGGATTAATCTATATTTATTCATCATTAAAGCTCACTATAAGAAAAATGGGATTGATATGTTTATCTAATAAACTATTATCTTTATATATTGTGTGATAAAGTTTTGTCAATGGGATTGATATTTTTATCTAATAAAGTATTGTCTTTATATATTTTGTGATAAAATGTTTTGTCAAGCAGGGAGTGTAACAATGGTCGTGACCACCGAACTCACCACCTGTCATCAACCAGTCTGTATAGAGAGACATGAATACATGGAGATAAGAAAGTCTCAATCATACCATGGAGATTGAGTACCAAATTCAGTCCACAAAACGTGATCCTATGTACATAATTTATTATTAATAATAAAGGTTTACTTTTTTCTGCTACGAGTGTATCGATGTGCATGAATGTAATTATGCATATGCACGTATTGCTACTTTCTCTGTTTGTTCTCTTGATGTCATTCTGAATCTTATAAAACTCATGATGGCTATTGAATGCTATTGCAAATCATTGTCACTGTCTGACTTATCTAAGTGCAGTGCAAACTAGCGCCTAACAGAGACATTTCAAAGCAATAAACTTTCTCCTTTTAATGTATTTTCATGTTGCTTATCTTGTGGGTGCTGTGACTTGGCACTTTACGACTTTAACAACTTGCTCCTCCATGTTCTCCTTTCGAGTGTTTTTCATTCTGAGACGGAGGAAACAAAACTTGAAGCGCTTGCAGGAAATCACCACTACCAGAATGAAAGAGCATCAATCTGAGTGCAGATAATCCACTGACTTTCTTGTTGGAAGCACAGCTATGATTGAATTTGCTGTATCAGACCTTTTGCATAATAGAAGAAATAGGCAATTTCCATTCTTGCTAGCATTCTTGTGTTACAAACACAAACCTTTTCTAGTGTAAACACATGTGGATATCATATCATTGAGAATATATGGTGCCTCACTCATTATGGACTAAGTGCAATGATTGCTAACTGAATGGCGTTGGAGACTTAACCAACATCTGTGTGAAACAAGGGCATCAGATAGGGTTGCTTTCCTTGGCTTTGACAGGTAGAGGACCAAAGAATAGGACAACACAATGGCCTGCCAAAATTTGGAATCACGTAAAAAATTCAACACTGTATTCACTAGTGACTTCATCTGTCGTCTGAATTGTTTGTAACCAGCAGTAGTAATTAACCAAACATGTCTAAGATATAAACAGAATTTCTGCTAGAATTACAAAACTCTTTTCCTGTGGCATCAAATACTAAATGACAGAGGAAGCTGACCCCATACACTATAAGACAAACCTTCGAATCTTCCTCTGTCCTCTTATAAAATTTACGAATTTATTTCTATAAGTGAAAATGTTCCCAAAATAGCTGACCATGGCCCTAAAATTCTATGTTAGTCTTCATAAATCTTTGGAAGACCTACTTGTAGCCAAGAAAAAAGCATAAAGCGTGACAGTTCAAAATGTGGTTGATTTCATTACTGGACAAAAAATATATAAGCAATATGATTTACATGTAACCATAGATGCTCTAGCAAGTTGTAGATTGTCTTCACAGACTACAATATTTGCAATCAGGTTTTTCCCTTTACCTAGGCTACCACACAGGAGTCTCAAAAATGGTCAAACCAGGACAACCAGTGTATCTCCTTCGACTAGAACATGTCTTTATCTAAATGAAGCCAACTCTTGCATGCAACGAGGCTACAACATGAAGGATTTTGAAAACTTACAAAATAAAGATTTTTTAATTATGAAGGGGGCTACTCAAGAATATCTTTTGAACACTTTTGAACTCACACTTTTGAACTCACTTTTGATGCATCTCCACAAGTAACCAACAACACATTCTGAATAGAGTAAATAACCATTCTACAATTAACCAACAACACATTCTGAAGCAATAGATGAAATGGAAAAGATATCTATAATTGAAAACCTACTTGAGGATGGATGCGGTGCCTGCGACGAAGACCTCGCAATTTCTCTACAAGAAAAACAGGATTATCAGAGGTCCCCACCCACTCTCCATTAACAAAAACTTTTGTTATGCTCTTTGACTCTGATAATCGCATCTCATCAAGTTTTTCAATTCCACATCGTTTTAAGACCTCAAGAATGGGTTCTTCAGCTAATTTCAAGCTAACAACTCCCGTCACAGCCAAATTCTTTACCAGTCCGCAATTTTCACCATCAGGTGTGGAAATAAAGCAAATTCTTCCCCAGTACGATGGATTCCTGCATCCATTGATCAATAGGATTCTCATTTATAAATCAAACAATAATTATAACAAATGATATAAAATGGACATTCAAAAACAGGACAGGAGCTCAAAACCCCTGGACTCATCTAGATACAGCGTGTATGAAGATAATGACAACAGTTTTAACATCTACATCAAGAATCCATGTCAAATAATCAAACTTGCTAGTCAATCACCATCAAGACACAATCAATGCAAAAATATCATATAGCACATAATTGAAATTCAAAAGAAATAGACAAAGGGTCTATTGCAAGTTAGATAAAAATGCTCTTAATCGAGTATTACATACTTTTTTGATTCCTAATAAAAAAATAGAGGCCACCTGAAGGTGGATAATTAAATTTGTCATGACAAATTAAGGTTCCTAGCAGGTTCCATAACTAAAAAGATGGACAATAACAATCCTAGAGTGCTGCTCACGAATGTATACATGAAATTAGTCAATTTGAATCCAAATTAAATACAAACAGCAGCATATCATGCATTAAAACAAGATTATCAAGAAGATACGATTTAATTTCAGGACACAAAATAGACGACAACATTTTTTCCCAAAAGAAAACCCTGTGGGGAAGCCCCCAGGGACTTCCCCACATTTCACAGATGGTACCTACTGTAAACTTGTTGGCATTAATTACAGCACTTACCCCAGTAGGGATATCAAGTGAGGCATGCAACAAAGGAAGCCAACCCAAGGGATCAACCCCAAGAGCTCCTGCGTGAAGCTCAAATCACTCAACCACTTGAGCTAGCCTAATGGGCTAATCAGAGGACAACATAAACAGGCATGACCGAATAATTTATGGGCACAGAAGAATGAATAGAGATCAAACAAATACTCAATACACAAAGCAGATAGAACTTAACAGTGTTGTTTCCTGCTGCAAAAGTTCTATACAATGCTTTATGAAAGTGAGCAGTAGGGAGGAGAATGGCTGACTACTATTCTATCTACTATACAAAGAAATATATCAGTTAAAGAATGTCCACACAGCTGTCAAACATTGTTCAGTTCTATAACAGTCAATGGTTGTAAACCATCTGCCGTGCCATGAAATTCTATTGACACATGTAACACTCATGGAAATAACTGGCGGGACCAGTGTCACTGGGAGCACCCTCCCAGGCGCTGCTCCCCCAAGAACCGCTCTCCAACCAGAAGCATCCAGGGAGTGCACTCCCAAAATTCAGGAGCGGGCGCAGGGGCTCCCTAGGACACTCCCTGCCAATGTGGGGTGGTGGCACTCCTTGGGATGCTCACCAGGCACTCCCTAGACACATCAAACCATGACTGTGGTTTTTGAGCAGGTTTAACCAAAAATGTTTCCAATTAATGGTAATGATAAATTCTTGAAGTAAAAGTTGACATTTCCTCTAAGTCACCTGACACAAAGACACAGGACACAGAGGACACGGGAATACGAGTATCCGATACGGACACGGCAACCCTTGAAATCAGGACACGGTGGACACGTTATATACATACATAAAATTTAAAAAGACATCGCTATATACATACATAAATTTAAAAATATATATATATATATATATATATATATATATATATATATAATTTTAATATATATAAGACTATATGTTAAAAATTACTGAAATACATAAAATATTGATAGATCATAGACTATAGTACATATTGATCAGTGATTCAGTGATACACCATGAACTCCAAAAAAGATACATCATACAACATACAAATCAATCAAACTCTAAACATCATACCCATAGACGATAGAACATAGACATACTGATAATCTGATACGGTGATACCGTATACAATGTACATGATACAAATAACCCACAGAACAGTGAGCATTCAAAGCATATTACCACAGGTTTGTCAACAAGCATACACAGTGCTCAAAGGAAAGGAAAGGAATCGAATGAATGATCCATGTGTTCATGTCTTTAATATGTTTGCACAAATTCTGCGGTAGAACAGTGATTAAGCCCTCAAGGCTCAGATAGTGTTAAAATGAATGTGATGTTAGCATATTGAGTTAGGTCGTTGCATCATGTATTGCATTGATTTGTTTCCAGAGGTGCTCTGGATGTTAGGTCTATCTAAATGTTTCAAAAAAAGCAATGGAACAAAACTGAAAATTAAACCATTCATGTGAACCCTTGTACCATTATCACAAGTTCCAAAGAGCTGGAAGAAAACACCTTGTGGGCTTATGTGAGTTTAGGGAGAGATATTACAAGGATAAACTAGAATCGAATCATGTCAAAGAGTTTCCAATGGCAACACTGTAAATGAAACCAAAATTAAGGTGTTAGGTCGTTGGGGTTATAGAACAAATCGTTCATCAATATTCCTCATCAATTTGATTAAAATGCTTCTCAAGTTTTTAAATGTGTTAAGTGCTGCCCAGATATATGGTATTTAAACACAAATTTAGCCACTGTCCAGAATTGTAAACCCTCGTCACTAGCACCAGAAAATGACACAGAGACCTCACACATTCAGGTGTCTAACTGAATTGAGGAAATTTGCATAAAGCTTCCAAACCCAGCCAGAGCCTAGAGGACTTACTTGTGAACTGGGCGATGGTTGCTGGCTGCCGGGCTGCAATATCACACGGTGACAGTGAAATGAAACAGCTAAAAGACAAGGAAAAACCCCTTTTTAACCTACCGCAGGTTCTTTTACGGAGGACACATGTCCTAAAATCACAACACGTGTTTAGATGGTGTCCAACACGGTTTTAGGACGTGTCCTGAGGTGATGACACGTGTTGAAGCAGTGTCTGACATGTACTGTAGCGTGTCATCACAGTGACACAACTGGTACAGACACTTGGCCCATAAGGGACGTGTCAGGTGACTTAGCATTTCCTTTATCGTTTCCTTCTATCGTTTTATTTCAATTTTTAACATTGCCATTAATTGTTTTAAGATGTTTGAGAGTGGTTCCAATGCGTCGGACTTCATATGGATAAAGTAGAATTTCATATCCCATTAAAAATTCAGCAGACTTAACAGTTTTCAGGATTTCAAGATTGCTAGGATTGCAACATTGTCTTTGGATTCTATAACATACGAGGATATGTGATTGACTTTTAATCAAGACCACCAAGGCCTTTATGTAACCCAATGTTGGTGGCGTTGATTTTGAACTCCTTTGTCATGGTCTTGGGAAATATGTACACTTCACTCAAACCAAAATCATTGATTAGGCATGTTTATCTTTTTCTGCTATATTTTAAAGCTCGGATTAGGCAGTTTCATCAAAAATGGATGGTGTTTACTGTTGTCCCTAGAGGATGGAAGGTAGGGGCAAAGACTAGACGAGGCAACGGATGAAGGATGATATCAGTGATAGGGATCCCAATTTAAGCAATGGTGGAACATTCCTTGTCATTTATGTTTGCCATTTAAATGCTCTTGCTCGTTTATTCATAATGTTTTCTTTCTAAGTTTCAATATAATCATTAACGTACTATGGATGGAATTTCTAACTTAATAATAATGTAGTATTCATCAACAAGTAGCACAAATATTCATTCTCTTATATATTATGCAACTAATTTGGCATTCTGCGTGTTTTTTTTAATATAAATGCATTAATATATATATATATATATATATATAGCACAAATATGCATTCTCTCATATATTATGCAACTAATTTGGCATTCTGCACGTTTTTTTTAATATAAATGCATTAATATATATATATATAAAACACTCTTGGATGCTCCGCTCCAGAGGTTTTCTGGGAAATGGCACTCCCACTCCAAAACATTGGGCGGGACTCTCAACGTAGAACACTGATGTGTTCACAGTAGAACTTGGCACAAGCAGCAAAAATTGATTTCACTAAATGATGTATAACCTTTACAAGCAATGAGGAGAGGCTTGGGGGAGGCACTGTGCGCTCACAGACTAGGACTAGTTGGTGAACGTCGACATGGAGGATGGTCGTTCTCCAGTGAGCGTGAGGATGGGTGTCATGTACCGATGCTATGTTTCGGTTAATATAGGTTCTCACAGCTGAAATAGTTGTAAATTATGTCGTAGTTTCAATCCATATACCCAACACTGGATATCTACTACCTCCTTGCAATATTAGTGAGCAATGGGAATAAATAGAACTTAGCTTAAAATAAGAAGAATCTAGTGACATAAAAATGATAGCTTTAATACTTTGAAATATGACACTCATTAAGTTCATTTCAAAGAAGTATAGAATGCACTTGCACATGATGCAAAATCAAACGGGAAATAGATATATGAACAAGATACACACATAAATGAGATCAATTGTTCATGTATGAATTTCAAACAATACAAAATCCTAAAACTTTGAACTCACTTAGGATGAAACTTTTGAGGTCATTCATAACTAATAATAAGAATTCGATTTTATTTGAGAAGATGTAAAACTAAAAGCTTTAAATATGCAAAGATGTAAAACTATATGCCCACGACACCAAGCACGCTTCTCCAATCCATTGACCTCTGACCCAACGCCCCCACACCTATCCCACTCTCACTCCCACCCCCACTCCACCATATCAAAATCCCATTACTTACTCCACTATTGAAAGAGTTAAGATAAGATTCAAGCACAGATGGATCACTTCTATAGTCCATGGGAGAATTTGACTTTCCCTCGCCAACTTTATCTTGCTAATGTGCTTTTAGATGTGACTGGTTCAAACCATTTGCCAATTCAGACCAATGTTATCAAAACCAAAAACTGGATTGGACCGATCAACACCAAATATTCGAAACCGGGCTGGCCCTGAAAAAAACCTAACCAAAAAGACAGTCGACCAAAAACTACATAAAATATTAAAAACTTGAAAAAAAAAACATATATATTCATGTGCATCAACATGAATCCAAACCATTTATACACAAATATGAAAAGATTCTCATTTATATAGCAAGTAAGAGTGCAAATAACCAAAATAGCACTGACTACAATACATATCTGAAGTTCTGAACAAAAATACATCAATAAAAAGGCTCTAAATGCCCTCTAGAGTCCAAAAATAAGCATAGTATACTATTTGATACTAGAATCTAGATACTATCGTACTAATCATCAGAATCCTCATCGGAATCCTCATCCTCCTCATCTTCATCATCCTCAACATGAATAGATTGGGACCCTACATGGGATTATGGATTCCACTTGATTCCCTTGGCCCTGGAGGTATTTATACCTCTATATGTGGAAGTGGGTCCAAGTCCAAGCCCCCTCAACCACAATTAAATTTTTCTGCCAAAAAAAATTTGAAATCGACCTTTTCTAGTGCATCGTACGTGTTTCATACGGAACCAGTTGGTTCAGCATTTTTTGTTGTTTCGGTACGAAACCGACCAGTTTCAATATGGAACCGGCCGGTTTCAGTATGGAACCGACCAAAAACGGTTCAGTGTGGCCGGTCCGACCATTTTGGGGTTGGAGACCGGTTTGACCGGTCGCTTTTGCTTAACCGCGCCAATTTTGATAACACTGATTCAGACTATGGTCTCTTTAGGCCAATCTGTTGATTCTCCCTACTCTTCTCATTTCAAGTTGAATGTCTCACATTTGGAATGCGAGGGCTTTCAGACCCTTGTTCAAAGAGTGTGGAACCTTTCTCCTCGACTTACTAGGGACTGGTGTTGGATTCTTTGGTGAGAGGTTGATGTGTGTCATACTGTAAAGTTCATCAAAAGTTGGGGCGAGATGCTAGCATGGATGCAACACAAGGATTTCTGGTTGGTTCATCAACATCTTGAGGAGGTTTGAACTTTTCTTGACAAGGGTCTTCACAATGTGACCCTTCAGGAGGACGTTACAAAGTTGGAGATGGTTGTTTGGAGGGTTGAGGATTGTATAGCCAAGGGTGCTCAAATATCCTCTTGTCTTCAATCTATTCAAGAGGGGGGAGAGGGTTCCAAGTTTTATTTTGACATTTTCAAACAGAAGGTCAATGCAAAGAGGGTTTTGGGTTGTGCCACATTAATGAGACTCTTTCTAAGGATCTTCCAGAGGTCTTAGGTATGTTTAGGCATTTTCAAAATATATTTTCGCTTTATGCTTTGATTGATGGATTTGCTACTATTAGACATTCTTGATGTCATGTGGTTCCCCGCAAGGTTTGTTATGGTGATAAGAACAAGTTAGATACCGAATTTTCAAAAGAAGATATCTTCGTTGTGTTGTCTTCCATCCAAAATGGTAAATCTCCACTCATGGAAAAGCTTCCTTTTGAGTTTTACAAGGTCATGTGGGATACTATTGGTGATGATTTCCGCACTGTTGCTTTTGAAATATTTTCCTCTTGTAAGTTGTCCTAGTTTCTCAACGAGAGGTTCATCAGGCTTGTTACCCCCTCTCACCTAGGGGTAACTAGAGGAGATCATGTCTCATGGCCCACAGTGATGACAATGTGTTGTCGTCCTTATACACACCTACTAACGTGGAGAAGTCTCCAACCCACTTGGTGTGTCCTTAAAGGCACAAGCCTAAGTCTAGACCCATTGTCACCTCGATCTACACCTCTTTTGTCTAGGCTCACTCCTAGCGAATCCAACGGGTTGACCCCTCGATCCAAAGACCACTTATCCGGCCCATCCAGGCTCAGTGTTGAAACTAGGTTCTAATACCATACTATAACGTTCCCCACCATCAACCCCATGGTCGGGCCAACATTACTACGCGGAAAAACACTACTGTAACATATTATGCATTCTTATGAAATACAATTGCATAGTTACAGTTAAACACAGCGTAAGCACATTAATACCATTAGCATACATAATCCACGGCATTAACAATAATTCACGAATACAGCGGGATACATATAAACATTGCTAGAATCACAGACATGCATATTTAATTGAAATTATACGCATGTATATACTTATCTTTTAGACTGGATGTAATTCACCAATTGCGTGTAGACCTCCCACGAACCTCCCAGCCTTAGCCTGCACTGCTCATCACTCTCAGCAGTAGGTCACCCTCGAGTTGGGACTAAGCTCCACCGGGTAGGGATTCCTAGGCTAGGCAGGGAATACAGGAAGACACACAATCACAGGACAAGGATTCTCTCCTAGGAGCCACTTATGCCCACTACCCACAGACTCTCATTCCCCACATGTATGTCCCACCCCAGGAGTATACACCTTCACTGTCACCAAGACAGTCCATCGGCTGCTAACCTCCCTTCCCTTGGGCTTCAGCAACAGACCGGACCGGAAGTCTCCGAGCTCTATGGCAGCTACAGGACTCCTTCCAGAAGTTCTCACTTCCTCCACGCACTCTCTCACCTGGAGAGAGTTGCTCACAGACTGGGTAACCTGCCTCTTCAACAACAATCACCTCCCTCTCACTGGCCAGCAAGCCACACGCAGTCCAGCACTGCGTGGCCACAACAATCAATTGGGAAAATGGGTATGGACACCCAAAACGGAAACGATCAGTGCTAAAGCATAGCGCGGCTCCGCGATTACAGGATGCGTTAAGCTTTCCAGCAAGCAACACAAGATGCACGGCTCAGCCATTACGGAACATTCGATTCTCCCAACCAGCAATAAGGAACAAACTCACCTCTTTGGTTTCAGAGATGCGTAAGGTGTACAGAGGTTCAATCACAGAAGCCAAACGCATACAGATGGAGGATGGAGGAATTGGAAGGTCGAACCCCGGGTTCAAGTGATGGTTGGAGGAATGCCCACCCAACTCCTACGCAACAGTCGACGGAATGGAAAGAGAACCCCCAACACGGCTCATTTCCTGGGTTAAATCGAACGCGCCTGGGTCGACACATGTCACCCATGAAGCTGCATGCATCCCTCCCTAGGAACTTAGGACAAAACATAGATTTCACATGGCTTTTGGGATAATATTAAAATATTATTCCCAAGGACTTAAGCCCCTAGGCTCCACACTTAGCCTCTCTTTCCAACCTTCCAGC
>SNQJ01S0091857.1:0-17104 GCA_010110895.2 Picea sitchensis | reverse complement strand
ATGAAGCTGCATGCATCCCTCCCTAGGAACTTAGGACAAAACATAGATTTCACATGGCTTTTGGGATAATATTAAAATATTATTCCCAAGGACTTAAGCCCCTAGGCTCCACACTTAGCCTCTCTTTCCAACCTTCCAGCCCCGAATCCCTTACCCAGGTTTTGTGGAAGCTTAGTCCCCCATCACTCATTCATCGTGGTCGGTCCACACGCAAAGATGTTTTGTATTAATACTGTGCATAATGACATCTACAAAAATCAGGCTCCTGGCCTTCAACACTTAGGCTCCCTGGCCTAATAACACATAAGCACACTAGCTTATATAACTTGGCTCACCAGCCTTATAAACTTGAATTACAGTTCATAAACAAGCTTTATACTTCATAGACATGATTTATAACAGTGCTCAGCCTTGGGGACAATACACTACATAACTATTTTAAGTTTTGATTAATGATCTAGGAGTTAATTTGGTTTTTATAAGGGAGACCCAACCCAATGACAAGCAAACAATGCAAATGCAATTCCTTTAATGACAGGAAATCATTTTCTTTACAATACAATAAAATAGACCAGTGCCTAAAATATACCCAAGGTTTGCTTATTGAGATGAGCAATTAAATATATATCTACAACATGAAGTAAAACATGAAATATCTATACAATGAATTAGATAGTGAAATGACTATTAGCTTTAGACAATTATTTCCAAATGAACAGGAATGCTTACAACCAATAAAGAATCTCTAATAGATGTAAATATTCACAATGAAAGAAAGTTCTTGAAAGAAAGTAACTTAGAACATGAGATTGCTTGGAAAGAAAAATCGCATGCAAAGTAAATTGCTTAAAATGTAAAATTGCACAACTTGAAATAGTGAGATTGCTTTGAAAGTAAAGAGCTAAACTTGAATTGCAATGTTGTGAATTTAGTTGGTTGATTTAAATAGGTTTTAAGTCTCTCTTGAATTAGGGGGATTAAAGTCTGATAGATACAAGCCTAGACTATGTGACTACCCCAAAATGTTATCCCCTCAACCAAAAGGAATTGTTGGGTGCTCAAGAAGAAGGACAAACAAGGTTCTTCCCTAGCTCCACTAGTCAAATCTGAAATGCTTGGGCGCTCAACCAAGGAGTACACGTAGTACCACGAAGCCGTCCCCGACTTCAACCCTTTGTAGCCTCCCAAGTAACCCTTTTTGTTGGTAGAAACAATAACAATTGGATGCCTAATTAAACTACTCTCCTATCCTTTGCCCTTTATTAGTTACCCAAGATCCACTAGGTGGAAAGGGGAGGGAATACAGGGCAGAGGTGAAGCACAACTATGATTACTTTTCAATGAATTAAAAAATTAGACAAGCCTTCACAATATTGCAAGGATGGATTAGGCCAATCTCTTTGCAAGGTGTGGGCAAAACAAATAACTTAAAAGATTTGAAAAATTAAAAAACAACCCCACAACAATGGCACAAGTGGAGGACAAGCCTACCGTTTTGGCCAAGGTGGTTGTTATCCCCACTTTTAGGGATAACTAGGAGATCATGTCTCGAGGCCCACAAGACCTAGACATGGAGTACCGAGAGCCAGATCGACTTTAGCATGGCCCTGGAGGGCCCATCTTTTCTCCCTTCCAGCGCCTCTACCTTACCAGCAGCAGCAGCATCCATCACCATCGGCTTGGTCTTGTGTCAGAGATGGTTCTTACTCCATGAGGTAATGAGTTCGGGTATCATAGTATTTGTCACTCTGATCATCAAAACCTTTGAATATGTGTATTTAATCCATTTTGTTTCTAACAAATGCTTGAATCTTATACTTGCTCACTTGACCATGTCTAGGGGAAACGACAGGATGCCCTAGTAAGCCTGTGTCTGTAGGTTATGGTTTGCCACTTGGGGGATTTCTGAAAAGCCATCGTCCGCTCCCGTCATAGCACCACTATTTCATCTTGCTTCCCGCCCATCTATCCCATTACACTTGTCCGGGCACTTGGTTGACCTATCACTTGAGGATTGCACCTTACCTCGTGGGAAGAAGGGGCTAAATGCCCAGAAGGTAAAAGCAAGCTGGCAAAAGATAAAAGCCTAAAAATAGAACCTCGAGATGCTTCGCCCAGGGATCCCCGAGAAAGCAATAAAAGGCTTTTTAGCAAGAAACAAGAGGGACCCATAAAAAATAATAAAAAACAAGATCTAGTCAGAGGATAGGGGGTCTCATCACGAGCCAGCCTATTAAGTCCATGGGTATCTAGCAGTATGACACTATTAGCAGTTGGTTACCACACCAGGGTAGTGACTCTTGGTTGCATAGCCAAGAGAAAAGGGATCTCATCACGAGCCAGCCTTCCCATTTCTGTGAAAGTACTTGTGGGTAACGCTGCCACCACTGGTCACCACGCTAGGGGAGTGTCCCCTAATTAGCTTCTTGAAAAAAAAGCAATAAGAATAAAGAATAAAAGGCATGAATTGGGATTGAAAAAAATTACATCCAGGACAGGTTCATCTCACCTTCTACAAAGGCACCCACAGGTAAAACTTTTCACTCCCTTGCTCTCACTGCACCCATTGCCAGGACATCCCTTATCCACATCACCCACTTACATGGCTCAAATGAAGTCTCTTCCGGAAACTTTCCTCTTCCAGTGGACACTAGCCCAATAGGACGCCCTATCACTTTCCCCAAACTTGTATTGCAAGCTTGTATAATGTCTTTGAGCTTTTAACTGGGGTAATAGGGGTTTTATGCACATGTTTAATAATATTGATGATGACATGTGATTGACATTGCTATGATCCCTGTGACTTATGAGCCCATGGAGGGCATAGTTGTTGATGTGCAGGATCATGCCCGACGGATAGGTACCATGTTGGATAGGTACACATGGGGAGATGATCAGTTCGGACCTCCATGGGGCTGAAGAGTCCACTAGATGGATGTTGAGACCCCTGAAGGGGGTAGAGACAGGACAAAAGGGCTTGCACAAGTGAGAAGGAGGACGTCTTGCAGAGGCACACCAGCAGAGCTTGACCTAGGGGGTTGTGCCCTTTTTCAGTGGATGGTTCGCCTTGGAAGGCCTAGGACGTCACCCTTCATGACCATGACATCACCTAGCAGCATGGACGTTTTGGGAGACAGCTGGGGCAATTTTGGAACGTGTGGCAGGTCGGAGAAGCCCAAGGAGGGCTAACGTTTTGCTCCAGTAGCCCTAGAGAGGGCTAACGTCACCCTAAAAGGAGCATGACATCTCTTTATTTCTTGATTAGGGTTTAATTTTAAGCATTTAATGTAAAACAATATGATTTTTAGTATTTTGGCCTTGTTATCCCCGATATCGAGGGATAACTAGGAGATCATGTCTCGAGGCCCACATGGTCCTAGACATGGAGTACCGAGAGCAGGAGCGACCTGAGCATGGTCCTGGAGGACCCATCTTCTTCTCCTCAGCCAGACTTGTCCTGTCAGCAGTACCAGCCTCCATCACTACCGGCCTGGGCTTGCATCAGAGAGGGCTCTTGCTCCATGAGGTAATTGGTCCGAGGTATCATGGTATGTGTCATATTTGATCATTATAACCTTCTTATGTATGCATTAGATCTCTAACGCTTTTGCTCCAGTAGGCCCCAGAGGAATAACGCCACCCTAAAAGGAGCATGACATCTCTTTATTTCTTGATTAGGGTTTAATTTTAAGCATTTAATGTAAAAACAATATGATTTTTAGTATTTGGCCTCATATCCCCGGATATCTAGGGATAATCTAGGAGATCATGTCTCGAGGCCCACATGGTCCTAGACATGGAGTACCGAGAGCAGCCACCAGCATGGTCCCTCGAGGGACCCATCTTCTTCTCCTCAAAATGCACTTGTTCCGCCGGGCCAGCATCGCCTCCATCACTACCTACTGGCTTGTAATGAGAGGGCTCTTGGGTTCCATGAGGTAATTATCCGAGGTATCATGGTATGTGTCACATTTGATCATTATAACCCTTTATGTATGCATTTTCTAGATCTCTCTTTCATTTCCCGATGACCGCTGATCTTACACTAATCCACCTTGACCATTGTTGGGGGTAATTGATGGGTAGCTTAGCAAGTTGGTGGTCTTCATGAGTTTTGGTTAGCCACCAGTCGCGTAACCATCGCCATTTCCCTCATATTATCATCTTTTCATCTTAAAACCTCGGCCATCCATCCCATTTCTCCCCTAGTCTTTCCATTAGGATGACCATCCAGGTACATCTTGTCTTGTGGGAAGAAGGGGCTAAAGGCCCGTGGGGTAAAAGTACCGTAAAAAGATAAAGCCATAGGAAAATGAAACCTAGAGATGCCTGTGGGATCCCCGAAGGCAATAAAAGCTCTCATAAGAAACCGAGGGACCCTAAGAAAATGATAAATAAATAAATGCAAGACCCAACCAAGAGGATGGGAGGTCTCATCACGAAATGACCCATTATGTTCATGTATTTAAAGTGCATGACATTGCTGCATCATCCGTCACCAAACCAGGCGTTGGACCCTTTGGTTGCATGGCTAAAGGAAGGGTGGTCTCATCACGAGCCAGCCTTTTATGTTCATGGGTACCTAATAGTATTGCATTGCCACCATCTGGTTACCTAGCCAGGGCAGTGTCCTTTTTGTCAAGGTTTGTAGTAAAAAATGCAAATAAAGAAAGATAAGGCACAGGGTCTGAAAAAATTGTATCCATGACGGGTACTGGGCCCCACAAAGGCACCCATTGCATCTACACCAACCTAGGTCCGACTATGACTAGATATCCCTTAAAACCACAACACGCCACTATACATGGTTTGAATAAACCCTTATGGAAACTTTCATTTTCTTGTGGGTATTAGCCCCAATAGGTTGCTCTTTTGATTTCCTTAGCTTTGTATAGTGTGTCAGTGTAGGGTCTTTTAGCTCTTAGAAGATTTGTTGGGATGTTATGCATATATTTGATAAATTTAATGATGAAATGTGATTTACATCAAGTATGGGATGTCTAGGACTGATGGAGCCCCCGGAGGAGCGTGAGGCCTTGATGTGCGTGGACCATACCCCATGGACAAAGTACCGTGAGGGATTGGTGCACATGGGGAGATGATTAGTTCTGACCTCCATGTAATGGCGAGCCCAATGTATGGACGCTGGGATGGGCGTAGGCAGTGATGTGGTTTCAGGACTCCAGCCCTTGCACAGAGAAGAAGAGGGACGCCTCATCGACGCTTTGGCATAGATCATGGTTTATGGGGATCAGCCCCCGGCGATGGGACATGGACCATGATGGATGTGATCACCACCAAAGGATAGTTGGATCCATTCTAGAGCATGTGGGCGGCCAAGTGTTGTGGGCTTTGGCACGCAGACAAGCTGTCGGAGCCCCATGAGGGGCAACATTTTGCTCATTGGATGGTTATCATGCCCTGAAAGGGCCAACGCCTCCTCTATAGGCTCGATTTTCATTTTCTCACATGCATTTTGGCATTTTAGCATGTAAAAGTGACAAATGATTAAAATATTTTAATGTTAGCCTTGTCGGCTATTCTTTGTTGACCTATTTTGTAAATTAAAGGTCATTGAATCATATAAATTGGGAGGATGGTTTTTCCCTCTTTTGGAAAATAACATAACTTGCTCTCTCAGAGAGATACATTTCAAGCCCCTTTGTTCTTGGATTCTTGTCTCCTGGAGTGTGGCGCAACCTCTTTGAAGGATTATTTTTTGGCAAAGGGTGCCTTTATGCTATTGGAAGGCTTTTCATGCAACTAGGGAATGGTTAATGCTTCTTCATGATCTCGTAAGTGTTTTCATCAAAACTCTTGGAGGAATGGTTGTTGTTTAACATTTGCATTAATTGTTATCTTGTTGTAATTTGGTTTAACCTTTTAAACCCTAGGGAGCCAACACACAAGTAGGTATTCTGGCTTTTATGTCCCCATAGCAATGAGCTTCATGACCAGTTGTAATTTGATTAGAGAGGTTTTAGCTTAGCCATAGCTACACCAGCCATCTCTTGTCTTGAGCTATTTTAAGCATAAATTGAAGAAAGAAGTGATTCTAGGCCTAATTAAGTTTTACACCTAGGGTTTACTTAAAGGGTTTTGAAAAGCCTCTGTCATAGCAACACTTTTCACCATAGATTTATGTTTCTAAGCTTGCCGTTTTTGCCAAGAAAGTCTCAAGGAGAGGGGTAAAAGTTCTAGGTCTGTTTTAGCTACACCTAGGTAATTCTTTTCTTCTTAGGGTTAAGGTTTGTGACCTTGCCATATAAACACCATCAAACCCTAGCTCTCTAGTCTTTTAGTTTGAATCCTTCCTAAACCAAAGACTAGAGAGCTAGGGTTAGATGGTGTTGCTAAAGCAAGGCACTAGTCTATGAATGATTTTGAAGCTTGTTATGCCATACATTTCTTTCAAATTATCTCTAAATTGCAAAACCCCTAACTAACCTAGCATCTAACCCTATCTAGATTTAAGACCAACCCTAAGAGATAACGTTGGCCTTAATTGAATTCCTGCTTGATAGAAAGGTATGGCCTTGTTATCCCTTCATAGCCGTGGGAGTTGATTCATTCTTTGTCGGGTTGAAATTGTCAAAACGCCACTCCTAAGCTAGCTAACCCGCAGTAACAAAAGTTATATTGGGCTGACGTCATACCCTTTAATTTGATTATACTTGCAAACGCTAGACATTTGGCAGCCCTTTGATTGACATAGAGTTATTGATCGCATGTAAGCTAATTTGATAAAACGCTGCACTCTTTGTCCTTCTTTTGAACTATTGATTTGAAGTTTACCGCCACATAATTAGCCAGTAAAGAACAATATAGGTGGGACGTAACAACATTATATGTGAGCTAATATTCATTGTATTGACATTTAATACAAGGTTTAAATCGTGAACATTGAATGCTTTATTTTGCTGCTTTGTTGATGAAGTGATATCAATCATTTGACTTTGTATAGCAATCATTGACTTCGTCAACAATTGCATTTGATCATTTGCTCATATATATATTGGAAGATAGTCATTGATTATATGAAGTACTAACCCACTGCAAGCACACATTCTAGTTGTATTTGTCTTGTCTCGCAAACATGTGCATCATCAGTGGATTGTTCTCTTTGACTATCTCTTTTTGGGCAGCAATCTGTGACAGGGAACATCTTTGACTTGGTCCTTTACCTTTTGGCCTTTCTTTAACCCAGATTGCCTTAGGGACGTCTCCCTTGGACTAGCCCTCCTAAATAGAAAGAGCTCCCCATCGAGGTGACAGTGGGTGGGGAAGCTCCTGTTACGCCGGTTTCAAGCCCTGACTCAAGCTTTCCAACCTTTCCTACAAACCGTGCGATAACAGGCCTTATCGGCCTTTTTTATGACCTAAAAGTGAAATTAAGTCATGGTATTGTATAAATTGAGGGTTTTAACCTTCATTTTTTCATCATCTTTCACTCACTCATTAGTGAGGTCTGAAATTTGCGCTAGACTTGGTGTTCTTGGCTGAAATTGTGAGGCGC
Source organism: Picea sitchensis (assembly GCA_010110895.2). NCBI lineage: Eukaryota > Viridiplantae > Streptophyta > Pinopsida > Pinales > Pinaceae > Picea > Picea sitchensis. The sequence continues at coordinate 9,588 of SNQJ01S0091857.1, read as the reverse complement.
ACTTGTTGAAGGAAGGCATTTTTGGAATTCTATTGGCATTTTTGGCATTTCTCTTGATGGAAGGTGTTACAACTAGGGTTTGATATGTTATTTCTTGGTGAAATGTAAGTAGATTTCTGCAAAACTTCTTAATTGAATGGTTGTATTGTTATTTTCGCATCTATTGTTATGATTTGTTGAATAAACCCTAGGTAACAAGAGAGATAGAGACTTGCCTTAGCAACACTCTTTTCTTCCCCTTCCCCTAGGTGATTTGTTGAATAAACCCTAGGTGACGAGAGATCAAGAGCTAAGAAGGAGAAAACGCATCAAGGCCTAGTTCCCCTACACCTTATTGAGTCGATTTTTCCTAGGGTTTGCCTGGTAAAGCCTTGCTATAGCAACACGTTGCATGTAAAACCTCTTGTCTTGGTCTTATACAATCTTTGAGCTAGACGATTTGCCATTAAAGCTAAGGAAGGAGGAGAGAGCACTGAGGCCTAGTTCCCCTACATCAAAATGAGCCTCTCTTCCCTAGGGTTTCATCCCTGAGGCCTTGCCTTAGCAACACCTCAAGGTCTAACCCTCTTGTCCTTAGTCTTATTACTTTCGCTTGATCCTTCAACTTTTGTGTCCTCTACTTTTGACTCCATTAACCCCAAGGCACTGATCTAAAAAGACCTCCTTGGTCTCGAGTAACTTGATCATAACTTCAAACCTAATACTTTGAACAAACCCTAACTATTCTAACCCTAGCTTAAGACTAACCCTACTAACTAAGTGTTGTCGTCATCTTTTTCTCTATATTCATCATTGTGCAGCTATCATTTTACTTTTGAGCAATTGAATAGTTGTTTAAGACATCACCTAATGAAGTGTTAAATTGTTACATTGAATGCCACGTTTCTTTAGCATTTATTGAAGAAGTGACAATGAAATCATAGCTATTATATAAACATTGACTTCGTTAATATTTAGTGCTCAATTGCTTATATATCAGATAGTTATTGATTATATGAAGTACTAACCAAGCATGTAAGCTTGCATATATACATCTCTTGTTGCTTTGTCTTGGGCAGGTACATCTCTCTTTTTGGTTATACTTCTCTTTATTGGCTGGTTAGCCGGACTATTTGCTCGGTGGTGACTTGTGAGGGGAATTTATCATTTAGCCTTCAATCCTTTGCCTTCTCAAAACCCCGGGTCACCGGAGACGTCTACCCTTGGTCTTACCTCCCTAAACAGAAATTTAAGCCTAGCCTTCACGATTTTGCAAGGATGGCTTAGGCCAATCTCTTTGCAAGGTGTGGGCAATGTTTCCAAACTAATTACAATATCATATTTTTATATTTATTTATGAGAAAGGCAAGCCCAAGAGACTCTCTTAGGTTGCTTGCAATACTTTTGAAGAAGAGAGATGAAAGGGGATTTGGTATCCCAACTTTAGGATGTTTTTTGAGTGTTTTGGGGGCCCAAAACAAGTAGCACTTCCCCTCAACCTGGCTAAAATCTGCTCTGAGAATTGATGAAGAAATGAGGTAGGGAGACATTCTTTTATAGTTGAGGGAGAGGGAAGACCCCTCTTGGATGAGCTCCAAGTGTCACACATCCAAGGGAGGAAGGTCATCTCTAGGGGGCGTACGTTTAGGGTTTAGTGAGTGGGTGAGGCTGGAGGGGTGAGTGGGAAAGGGGGAAAACACCTTTCCCAATCATCAAACATGTAGTTAGGGTCAAAAGGGGGTACACCCAAAGTTTTGGGCACCCTCTTGCTTTATTTTTATTTTCCCATGTGTTCATGAGCAAGGGGGGCGCCCCTCTTCTTAGGGAATGGCCGCTTCAGGTTGTTGGCTTAGCAAGGGGGGTTCTTCTAAGTGGAAAATCACATTCCCAACTTAGGAATTACATTAGGAATCATTTTCCCACTCTCTCCCATGACTTTAGTCACTTTTACAAAACTTGGCTATTTTAATTTAGCCAATTATTTGCTGATTTTTTACTGACTGTTCAACACTACATCAGCGCACCAACAAAACCCTAACTACCGACCCTTTCGGCAACACCTACGAAACAGATGAAGTCTCACCCGAGGTAGAGGCAGGGGTGGTTGCAGGACTCAGGTGTCTGCAACCTTAGTTGGGACACAGATCTATGATTATAATACTTAATAGATCACTTAGCACTGTCAATTCATCATTACTCAACCAATATCTACTCCGCATATAAAACAGAGCATTGTAGCATTCACCCAGATCTAACGTATTTAAGCACTTAGCATAACTAAATGGATCAGATCTAGCAAATTCAAGCACTAAGCACATCCACCTATGTCAAATCTAGCATCCAAATTCATCATAAGCACAAAGAATAAACAGATCTATATATCTATCTTTATCCAGCACTTAGCAAATAACACATAAATACATCAGAACATCGCACAGAGCAAAATAACACAATATTTATGTGGTTCACCCCCACCTTGGGGCTACATCCACCAACTCTTCTTCTTTATTAGCTTCTTCAATAGGTTACATGCACAAAGCCTCAAAACCCTACTCTACATAGGACAGAAGATATGCACAGCTCGCTAGATCCTTCTTCCTTGCGTTACAGCACAAAGCCCTTCACAGTCTTGTTACAACCACTTGCACCTAGCTCTGCAAGTCTCTCACAGTATGCACAAAGCATTTACAAACCACACTTGCACTTAGCACTTAGCTTATCGGCCGCCACTACTTATGTAACCTAGCTACTTATTTATACTTTACAAAATAGGCCTAAACATGGGTAAACCCATGGGCCAACATCCCATACCCATTACATATTCCCCAAAAAGGGGCCAAGATCCCGCGATCTCTGCTTCGTCTTGTGCTCCGTCTTCGACAGGCTGTCAAAGTCCCAAAATAGGTCAAACTTGACCAAGGATCTCCCAAAACTTGGTCAAGGGCCAACACTGACTAGGACTCCTCATGGGCAATGACCTAGCAAAACTTGTTCAATTGAGTTGAGACTTGGTCCAAGGGTGTAGGTTTTCAGAAACCATTTGATTTGAGTACTCATACCACTATACAAAATCCCCAAAGACCATTTTTTTACATTTTACATCAAAAATAATTAAAAATTCTCAGTTTGAGGGAATTTTAATTATTTAAAAAACCATATCAAAACTTAACAGAATTTCGCAAGACTCTAGGAAATGTCTAGCATGGTCATTTGCAACACTTATAAAGCTTAGTCATCCATTGGGCTCGATCATTAGAACACCTTTCACCACTTTGGAGAATTTATGTGAGTGAAAAACTCAAGGATAATTAAAATTGCAGTTAAGCAAGATTAATTACCTGAGGAAAAAAAACACTCGATGAAAGGACTTCCCTAATGATGAAGTCCTAGGTAACTAGACAAAAATTGACTCATGCTAGCATATTACAATAATATCCCACACAGGGGAGCGAACAAAAGTCTTCAAACTAGTTGTACCACTAGGTACATATCTTCATGGTATATGGCGTTGACCCCTAGTCGAAATAGATGGTCAACACAGTGATCCCTATGATCATGATGATCATCATGTCCACAGAGATTAGCCCAGCAGCCCCTCAGATGTCTCTTCCTCACCAGCATAGCTCATCACACTCAATCAGCAAGGCTCATAGGGAGATGGTGGCCCAACACATTATGATGTACATTAGTCCTTGTTTCATATAGAGTTTCATATTAAATACATTGGGCATCTGAGAAATGATCATAGGTTGAAGTTGGAGAGCCCAAAAGTTATGCTTTTTTCCTTGTTTCACATTGGTGGCCATCATGGGAATCCTGGTCCCGTGTTGTCACTCATGGGGAAAGGGGGTATTACCGGTTGTTCCCTGAAAAGGGTAGTGTACCATTCTCGATCATACTTACCACTTTTCCATCCTTAATCCTTCCATTCTCCCACCTTTTGGGTAATGTGGTTACATGTACACCAAAAAGGCGTGTACGTCATTCTCTTATGAGAAGAAGGTGCTAAAGGCCAAGAGGTAAATTGCAATTGGCTAATAAAACGAAAGAAATGGGATAATTAGGATGCTTAAAAGCCATAAGTCCACAATTGAGCTCTACCCTCTCATTAATGGTGATCGCCCCTAGTCCTAATGCGAATAAACGCATTCATCTATCAAAAAGGACTTGAATATATACCGAATAACAACAAAGGAAGTGTTATGCTTGAAACCTTTTTAAGGGGACTCGCAAATCATATAAAAAGTAAAAGAAAAAGGCACAAGAAGGGGCTCGAAATTAAAAAAACATCGAGGAAAGGGTAATTCAATCTCCAAGGGCACCCTCTAAAAATGCACTCATGGAGGTGAGTCATCCATTGTCTTGCATGTTAATGACCCCATGACCACCTCACATTCATTACATATTGTTGATTGGTTCTTCTGGGAAATATCTTTTTACTTGGGTACTGGCACACCTAATAGGTTCCTTCGATGGCCCTCCCATACCTAAACTTGCCAAATTGCATAATGTCTTGGGCTTGTGTGAAGTTTGAAGGGGATACCCTATGAAAATTGTTCATTTGGATTTTGCATTACTTGATGGCTTACTTTATATGTTTCTTACGACTATTGTAGCTTGTGATTGTTGGTTTTACTTGATTCCATGGTATTGCTAACTTGAGTGCACCTGACATGGTCTTTGGAGGACGTCTTTGTGCTTTCCCCGGGACATTGTGCACTTTGTACAGGATACAGCACGTGTGATGCAGAGCATATCCTCTCACACCTTTGTGATGGTGACCCCCTTCAAACATATCCTCTCACACCTCCTGGACCTTGGACAATAGACAGATGAGCTCTCCTTCAACAAATATGGTCATGATGGCAGGAAGATGGGCAGAAATCCCACACCTTTTTCAACATTTTCTGGAGGACATTGCACTTGGTTATGCTTGGACACCACACAGAGAGATGATGCTTGATCATTCCACCTTAACGCTCACCTTCCCACCTTGGACGTTGAGCTCCTTGATGATGACATCATGCACTAGGGTTTACTTGATGATGATGGGCTTGCTTGCCATTGGGGCACCATTTGATGACTTGGGTGATGTGACATGACCATTGATAAGGAGATGCACATTCGACCTTGCTTACACCATTGGATGATGGCACATGGCCTTGGGAGGCCTTCACACACCCTTTGTGAGCTTGTCATCGCCACACGTGTGACCTCATTATGGTGTATTAGCATGTATTAGCATTGTTAGAGGCTATTTGAGGAGTCGACCCCACCTGTATCATGGATCATTGTTCTTTTACTTCATTATGTAGACATATATGTTAGGGTTACCTCATATAAATGAGGCTAGCACTCATTTTGATCAAACACAACTCTCACACTTGTGAGATCACCACTACTTTCTCTCTTACTTCTGTTTTTCGCTCTTCTAGTCTTGTGCGCACCTTTTGGAGGAGAATTTATGGATGCTTTGTCTTATTTTGATGGATGATCTTGAGCTAGGGTTTCCTCATGCAATTCAACTTGGTTAAAGTAAGTCTTCATTGTCAAGTTTAAGTATTTCATGGTATATTGTGGTGAATGTTATATGGTAAATTTTTTGCATGTTACCTTGTTCTTTCTTGAAAACCCTAGGAAGGATTGTAAGTCTCCATCCTCCTCCCTATTCATCTTCTACGTTGAAGCATTTAAGGTCTAGACCTAGGGATCAAAAGTTTTTATCCCCCTAGGGTTTAGTCTTGGATAGTTTAAAAGTCTAGGGTTTATAAGGCCATAAACTTTAGACCTTGACCTAATTCATACTAATCCTCAAATTGGACATCCTAGAAGCAGACGGCTCCTAGGGTTTACAAGGACATAAACTTTAGGGATCACCTCTTGAATTTGAGACTAGGCCTATAACTAGGAGCCCACCACCATGTGTCCAATGTCTAAAAATAGACACTACTAAATGCAATCCCCCATTCCTAGGGATAACTAAACATATGATGTCTTGAAGCCCTCAGGTTGTAGACATGGAGTACGGAGAGACGGATTGACCGATATGTCCACATACACAGATGGAGACCCGCTTCGCTACCTTGCTTCTCTAATTCATCATGATGGCATCCACCACACCAACTTGCTTCCGAAAGGTAGTGGGTCTTTCTCCATGAGGTAACAAGTCGAGTATTGTGGTAAGTGTCAGGTATGTCATCAAGCCCAAAACCTAGAAGTCTAACCCCATCCACCTCATATCCATTGCATGACTTAGAAAGGATCATCCTTGGGAACATCTCCTACTTAAGAAATTGGTCTACCCAATAGGGCATTATGACACCCCTCCCATATCTAAGCTTGGCCAATTGCATAGAGTCTTTGAGCACTTGTTTAATTTGAAAAGGTGCATTTAATGCACATGTTGAGGTGGCTCTTATATTAAGTGTGATTTTACTTGGCATGATACATTTGACTTGAGACCCTTGGAGGGTGAATTCACTTGTCTTTGCAGGACCTTGCTTGGTGGACATTTGTGGAGGAACAAGCCTAGCTTGGGCCTTCATTGGGGCATGAAACCATAAAGTGGATGGCAAAACCCACACCTTGGGAGAAACTAGATGTTGAATGTTGCCTTTGATGGCATGACAAGACATCCTGAAGGATGAGACCTAGCCCCCATTTGCCCAACGTTTTACCTTGGAAGGTCAAAACATCCCTTTCCTAGGGCATGACGTCACATTTAAGGGCTAGGGTTTGGTGGTGATTGGACGATTTGATGGCAACATGGCATGCTCCTAGAAGGATTACCCCGGTGCATGAAGGAATGGCCTTTGGAGGCCCAACGTCTCCCTCAAGAAGCTCAACGATTTTCTCTTTATGCCAAAACGTCACCCCTCGGGGGTATGATGTCATCATCTAGGGTTTGTTCTTTATGTAAAAATCAAACTTTATTTTGTAAAGGGGAAAATTAGGAGGTCGGTCTCCTTAATTTGTGTTTTATCCTAAAATATGTGGACAAACAATTTTGTGAGGCCTTGTATAAATAAAGGTCATGACATTTTCATTTTAGACATAGCTCACTTGAGAGTTTAGACTCTCCTGGCTGAAATGTTCACCCCTCTTGAGCAAATCGCATCTCTCTCTTGTGCAATTCTTGGATGCTTAATACTTGTCTTTTTGAGCTAAAGTGGTGTGATATCTCTCTTGGTGCTTGATTCTTGCTTTGTGATGGAATATGCTTGGTGGATGAGGGTTTATCATTGCTATCTCTTGGAATTGGTAAGGAATTTTTGCATATTGTTAGTGTTTCTTTCTTATCTCTTGGAATTGGTACAGAATTTGTGCATATTGTTAGTGTTTCTTTCTTATTTCATGGTTTTTCTTGTTTAAACCCTTGGAGGAGTATAAGGGCATACACCCTCCACCAAGTATATCATAATTGTCATTGAATAAGCCATTGCAAAGGTTGCTAGGAGTAAAAGAGCTTACACCCTCCTAGATTTACCTTGTTGGATCTACTTGCTCTAGGGAGTAAAAGGGCGTACACCCCTAGAGAAGTAGTAGGTTCTACGTTACACAAGAGACTCCATACCCAATTGATATAATATTGTTACATTGGAAAACATGAAATCAAAAGATATTCCTTTTGTTCAAGTTGGAAATTTTTCTTAGTGTTATAAGCTTGTTTATGCCATAAGGGCGTCTAGTTTAGCCTTGTAGTTTTCTTGCTCTAATCAAGTAAATGCTACAGCCATTAGGGCTGCAGCAAAACCCATCTCTTTTCATCCATTGCTCACTTACCAACCGCTGAAATTTACTTCTGAACTTCTATTATTGTTCTACTACTCATTGTCTATCTTTTTGATGGTTTACTTCTTGATTTCTGTGGTTGGAATTTGCTGCTGGAGCATTTGTTTTCTACAGCCATTTGGCTGTAATAAAAACTCACTGATAACATCTAATAAACAGCCCTAAATGCCATTAATGTCTTGCTCTATTCATTGTTAGTTAAACTAGTCATTGCTAGCTTAGTTTCTAATATCTTTTACTTGACTTTTAGGACTTACAATCTATTGGATCATTTTTTAACGAACCCTTCTGACAAAATCCTTGGAAAGTTTACTAGTGGAGGAACCTTCCCTTGTATCATCCCCAAAATATTTTAGGAGGATTGTCTACGGTTAGTAGTGGACAATCTCTAAGCCTCACCCTAAAATTATCCACTTCATTCTCTCAAAGAATGATCTCTTTTTGATCCCATATGCCCAAAATAGTAGGCAGTAATCCTTTTCTCCATGATAGTGAATCTTTGTTACTGAAATTTACTAATTTTGGGTTAGGGTTAGGGTTTATTTCTGAAAATTTTCATTTTCATCCATAAAAACCAAGACGTCTAGGGTCTTTAGGCATACTATTAACCTAAAAAACATTGTCGAAACACTAGTTTAATTTTTTGAAGTGTTATTACAGCCATCTAAGGCAAACGGTCTAGGGTTTTACATCTGATTTTCACTGCTGATTTTTCTGATTTTGTTGGTAAATAAAACCCCAATTCCAACAAGTATTGAGCCCTATAATTTGCTAGATCATTCTATGATCAAAGCACCATTTTCTTACTGCTAAAAATTGACTAATTTACTGCTGTCATAAATTTACTTCTGCTGAAAATTGACTGTTATACTGCTGTTATATATTTAATATTGTTGCAAATTATATCTTTTACTGCCAAAAATAATCTCAATCTCTACACTATTAGAGAACATTTATTTCACTGCTGTAATAATTTTCTTACAGCTGTTATCACTTTATGTACTACTAATATCTCGCATATTTCTTTCAAATTTTACCTCATCCTTAGACCTTTTCTTTATTTCCAGTGTTTGGGGACCCTATTGAACCCTTACTTGTCTTGGAAGGCCTATCTGTTTGGCTTGAGCCCTCAACACTTCCAATCTGGAGATTGTCTTTATCCACCACCTCCTATTTACCTTGATTATCCTCATCTTGCTGGTAGTGTAGTCACCCCAAGGGGCCCTAGACTTGATTTTGTCTTGCCTAGGGATTCTTGGAGGCTACTGTAGAAGCCTCCCTTGTGTTGGATATGTAAATGTGTTGAACCTGCACAGAATAGATCTAGCTAAACAATAATACACACATTTCCAGAGAGAATTGGAGAAGGAAGAAGGAGAGAAAGAATGGAAGAATTCTTATTAACCATTGTGAATAATGAATAATTTACACATGATATACTCTGTATAACTCAATGAATTCGACTTGAGGTGAACCAAGTCGCCATAGTGGTGGTCTAGAGTGATCTGAACACACACCAGCAGTTACGGGAGTGAACTGCCACCTATTATAGTCTCTCAGGCAGTTACGGGAGTGAACTGCCACCTATTCTAGTCTCTCAGACAGCTACGGGAGTGCACTGCCACCTAGTTGGATTAACTAGTCAACTAGTCTTCAGTTAACTGACTGAACAGAGAGTAGTGAGGAGTTAACTCAAGGAATCAAGGCTAATGCGCCACTCTGGTGATGATACCAAGGCAAGGTCGAATTAGCATGGTGATGATCCCAATGTTGCATGGTGATGATCCCAATGCAACATCTAAACTCAACTCAACTAGT
>SNQJ01S0091856.1:0-15672 GCA_010110895.2 Picea sitchensis | reverse complement strand
GGGGATCACGACATGGAGTGTCAAGATATCTCATCACAAGAATTGTCGAAATGTCGAAATGTGAAAAACACCTTTTGGTGTAGGTTGCGGTCACCGTTAGTGGTCATGTGAGAGGGAGGAGCTAACACCAAGGTAAGCTTCTTTTTGGCGATCGTAACATGAAGAGTTGAGACTCTTCACCACAGGAATGTCGAAATGTCGAAATGATAAAATGCGAAATGGCGAAATAAATGCAAGACCTTTCGGATTTAATACAACGGTGCTAGTTATTTGAGCATTTGATCAAAGGGATATTGTTGATCTTCATGATTAACTATTCAGTTACGATTCAATTAGCATAACATAATCATGGTTCTTGGACGGTTGTCGATTCAGTTGTTGAGGAGTGTGTGAATAAAAGGAGATATGAGACGACTATGCAAAGTTGGTTGTTCTGACTGAAAAATGAGTTGAACTGTAGAAAGGTAAAATTACAGTATGCACAGTAATTCCTGTAAAGAATTTGCTACAAACTTCCTAAGGATCTTGCATGGCCCTATCTTTTTCATTTTGATCTTGTTATATCTTCCCCTTGGGAACCTCTCCTTTCTCATATGATCTAAAGCTTGATCTTCAACTTCAAACTGAAGCTCTCTCCTATGTTGATCAACTCTATTCTTGTATTTCTTGTTGTTGTCTTGCAATTGCTCCTTAATCTCACCATGAATTTTCTGCATCTCTGGAGCAAAATATTCATCTCTTGCACTTATGAATTCATTATGTCCCAAATATCTTAACTATGGTATTCCCCTTGTCTTCATTCCATACACAATATGGAATGGACTCTTTCTTGTGCTCCTATTCGGTGAGTCATTGTATGCAAATTATGCTTGTGGAAGAATATGATCCCACTGACTGTTATGCTTAGTAACTAAGATCCTTAGAAAATTAGCTAGACTTTTGTTCACCACCTTAGTCTGTCCATCTGTTTGAGGATGATATGTTGAAGTAAAGGAAAAATTTGTCCCAAATGTTTTCCACATTTTTCTCCAAAAATGACCAACAAATTTGGTGTCCCTGTCTGAGACAATGCTCCTAGGACACCCATGTAGTCTTACAATTTCTTTAAAAAACAATCTTTCTATGTGTGTAGCATCATTTTTCTTTTGGCATGGTATAAAATGTGCCATTTTAGAGAACCTTTCAACTACCACAAGTATGGAATCACTTCCTCTCTGGTTTCCTGGTAATCCTAACACAAAATCCATGTTGATAGCATCCCAAGGCCTATCCAGAATAGGCAATGGCTGATAAAGACCAATGTTCTGCTATCTCCCTTTGGCATATTGGAAAATTCTGCATTTTTTCAGAAAATTATTCACTTCATATATCATACCTAGCCAATAGTACAAACTACTCAATTGTGCTAATGTTTTATCATAGCCAAAATCTCCTACTAGGCCTCCACTATGTTTTTCTTTCGACATGTTGTCTCTCATCGAGCATTTTGGTATGCACAGCTGGATAGCTTTGAACAAGAATCCATCGGGATTATAGCCCTTATCAAAGGATTATCACATGACTCATAAGCCTCTTTGAAATATGGATCTTCTTGGTACATTCCCTTAAGGTGTTCAAACCCAGCGGTTTCCATTTTGAACTCCTACATAATCAAGCATCTCCTACTCAAAGCATCAAAAAATTTATTTGCACTCCCACTAATATGCTTGATGAAAAAAGTAAAATTATGCATACAATCTACCCACTTTGCATGCCTTTGATTTAACTTCTCTTTCCTGGTAATGAATTGTAGAGCTTAATTATCACTCTACAACACAAATTCCTTGGGAATAAGATAATGCCTCCACTTCTTTAAGGATTGAATCACTGCATAAAACTCTTTGTCATATGTGGAGTATTTCTTCTTGGTATCATTCATATTCTCGCTGAAATATGAAATAGGTTTGTTATCTTGACTTAAGACTGCTCCAATTGTTACTCCACTAGCATCAAATCTTACCTGAAATGTCTTTCCAAAATCTAGTAGAACCAGAATTGGTTTTTCTGTGATCTTACTCTTTAATATATTGAAGCTCTTCTCAAACTATTCTATAAATTTAAATGACTTATGTATTTTCTTCAGAATGTATAATATTGGTGCACATATACCACTGAAATTTCTGATGAATCTCCTATAGAAACTTGCTAATCCATGGAAACTCCTTACCTCAAATATGTTGGTTGTGGAGCCTGATTATCTTCCTGATTCAGAGGTCCTTGCTTTCAGCCGTGTTTATAAAATAGGTTTGTTATCTTGACTTAAGACCGCCCCAATTGTTACTCCACTCAAGATCACATCTTACCCGAAATGTCTTTCCAAAATCTAGTAGAACCGTAATTGGTTTTTCTCGGATCTTTACCTTTAATATATTGAAGCTCTCTCAAACTATTATTCTATAAATTTAAAGACTTATGTATTTTCTTCAATGTATAATATTGGTGCACATATACCATCAAATTTCTCGATGAATTCCCTAAGAAACTTTTCGTTAATCCATGGAAACCTCTTCTTTACCTCAACATGTTGGTTGTGGAGCCCCATCATCTTCCCCGATTCGGGGAGGTCCTTGCTTTCACCGTTTATAACCCATGAAATATTTACACCCCAAAAGTATGTACACTCTTCCATCGCTGGAGTGCAGAGGGGTACCTCCTCTACGGGGTCCAAGGGTCCCAGGGGCAGCTGCCCCCAAAGAAAAATTGCCTTGTAAAAAGTATATTGTAATTCTTTACTGTAAATATGGACCGCTCATTATAAGGTCAGCATCTAACAAGAGATTATGTTGGGTTTTTTCCCTAGAAGGCAAACCCTTTATGAGGGAAATGTATCATGGTTATGGATGATGGTGAATATTGTATTCTCGAGAGAGGAGGATTGTGAGAGAAAGAAGAGGAAGTTACAACGGTTTTGTCAGAGGGTTGTATCCCTTCATTTGTCGGATAATAATAAGGAAGGACCTAAATTTTCCTGCGGACGTGAAATTCATTAATCGGCAGGAACCAATGCAATTCTGCCTCTTGTTTTGTGTGTCTTCTGTGGTTTTGTTTCTACATTTGTTTTATTTTACGTTCACGGGTCCCCGGTTTTTCAACAACCGGTATCGTAGGCGTAAGGTAACTCACGTAAAAAGAGGGTTCGGCGATAGAGCAACACTAAGATGTAAAGTTTAGGGTCGCAGGAAATTTAACGCACTCAAAACTACCGCTATGGAAGATGCGTATTGGAAGATTATTTATATCATAACGATCTATTCCTACCATTGAGTGAGTAGCAGCGAAGTCGACGCCACGAAGGGATCTAGAGATTCTCTGACGTAAAGGTTCTTAGGAATGATAATACCATTGAGCCCCGGCAACAGTTTGGCTTTCAATTTTCAAAAGAAAAAGACAACGAAGGTTTGATGATGCCAATAAATTAGAACCGAAAACCCTCGACATCAAATAAGGCATTTCTAATGAAGAAATTATTTAATATGAAGATGTCAGAAGGTGGAACTGCTGTAATATCATTTAAATGAATTTAATAGGGTTAATAACCAAGTCTCCGTGAAAAGGACTTTGATGATGAGGTTAGGCTCTTCTAATCTTGTGCTCATTGCTAGAAAGATGGAATGGCTTGGTCATGGTATCAGAAGTAACTCGCCTCGGTTCAAATATTCTTTAAAATTTGATGATGTTGTTGGTGTTATCCTTAGTGAGGAAATGCGGTGAAAAATCACAAGTGAGACATCGAGTAATGCTGGAACATGGAGAGAACATGGGAAGACAAAGGATAGAGGAAAGTATCGAGAAACCACAAAAAATTAAGGAAGGGAAGATCCAAACTTAATTTGGAAAGATAGAGAGTCGTGGAATTGTGGGAAGATAGGACATATGAAGAAAGGATTACAGCTCCAAAGAAACAAAGAGATGGACAACATGAGAGAAATCAAGAAGCAAATGTAATAGGTGATGTGTTACAAGATGCTTCTTTATTTTTCTCTCAGATAATATTTGAAGTCTTGGTAGTATATTCTCAGAGTCATTTCGCCACCATAGGAACATTTTCTAGATTATGTTCAAGGTGATTTTGGATTGTGTTCATTTGGGTGATGATAAACCATGCAAAATTGTTGAATAGGAAAGGTAAAAATAAAAGCAACCTAAAATGGAAAACCAATGGTTGTTGAAAGAGGTAAACATGTTCCAAATTTAAGAAAAAAATATGATTTCACTGTGGTAGTTTGGCAAGTGAAGGTTGTATATCCATATTTATAGATAAGACGGAAGGTCATCAAAGGATCATTGGTGATAGCTTAAAATGAGAAGGTAGGTAACATTGTATCCTGGTGAAAATCGGGTAATACCTAATTTCTATATTTAGTTTCTACAAAAGTGGATACAACACTATGACATCATAGGCTGGGACACGAGTGAGAAGGGTATGCATATCTTCAATAAAAATAATTTTTTGCCGCATCATAAACAAATTGATTTGGACTTCTAAGGAGCATTGTGTTTATGGAAAACAACAAGAGAGTACGATTTCTTAGAGTTGGAAAAGAAAGAAGAATGAAAGGTTAGAGCTTGTGCATGCTGCATGCATGGGGACCAGCTTAGGTATCATCTCTTGGTGGCTCTCATTATTATGTTACTTTTATTGATGATGCAACTAGAAAACTTGGGTTTATTGCATTCGACAAAAATATGATGTGTTTTTAATACTTTTAAGAAATGGAAAGTTTTGGTTGAGGATGAGACAGGAAAAAGTTTGGAAAAAGTTTGAAGTGTCTCGATCAGACAAATCCGAGGTGAATATTGTATTAAGGAGTTTGATGATTACCTGCTCATACCATGGGATTCAGAGAGAAGACATTCACTAACACCACAAGAAAATTGTGTGTTAGAAATGATGAACAAAACAACCATGGAGCATGCAAGAGTAAGGGAGATTCCACGCCGGTTTTCCTTATATTTTAAGTGATGTTGTGGTGATACCGGGCTATTTACTTAATAAACATAGTAATTCCTTCAAGCTCTTTGGATGGTAGAATTCGCAGGAGGAGTTCGACAGATAAAAGGGTAAACTATTCTTTTTGAAAAACTTTGGATTGTGAAGCATTTGTCCATATTGATAAAGAAAAATAGAACAAAGCTTTGAGTAAGCAAAAATCCAAGAAGTGTACCTTTATTGATATGGTGTTAATGATTTTGTTATCCTTATGGGATTAAGGAAATAACAAAATCATTAGGAGTAGAGATGTCACATTCAATGAAAAGGTCATGTACAAAGATTAGCTATGTGGAAAGAAACAGGAAACGTAAAAACAAGAATACACAAGGTTTGATGAGATCACTAAAAAGAAATTCCAAAGGAACCCGGTAATCAAAATGTACAACAACAGAGCAACAAAATCTCAAACACTCGCAAGTGTTGTTAGAAGATATACCTGCAGTTAAGTATAACCCCTAACGACATTACCTCTTCATTATATTATTTATTTTTGACTCCATTCTCGGGTGAACCAAAAATGTTATGAAGAGGCACGTGTGTAGACCAAAAAGAAGCGGGAGCAAGGCATGAAAGAGGAAATGATTCCTTTGAAAATAACCAGACCTGGGACTAGGTTCGCCTCTATAGGAAAAAAAGGTTGCATTGCAGAATAAATGGGTTGGCAAGTTGAAGGAAGATACAAGGCTATAATTTTGTTGTAAATGGGTTTTGTACAAAAGAAAGGTATAGATTTTGATGAAATATTTTCTCCCTCGTTGTTAAAATGACTTCAATTATGACTGTTTTAAGTCTTGTGGTAGGAGAATATTTGCATCTTGAATAAGTTAGGATAAAACATCTTTTCTCCATGGGGATTTGAGAAGAGATTTATATGCAAAGCAGCTCAATGTGGGTGTGAGGTCAAAGGAAGGAGAATTTGGTATGCGTGTTGAAGAAGAGCTTGTATGGCCTAAAGAAAGCTCCAAGCAAGTGGTATTTGAAGTTTGACAGGCTTATGACACGTAATAGGGTTATAGTAGATGCCATTCCTCGATCAATGTGTTTATTTTAAAAAGCTAGAAAAATGGAAGCTATATCATCTCAAGTTACGTATGTAGATGACATGCTTGCTGCGTGACCAATATATAGGATATAAATGTGCTCAAGAAGAAATTAGCCAATTCATTTTGCAATGAAGGATTTGGGTGTCGCGAAAGAAAAAAACCTTGGCATGAGAATAACAAGAGACAAAAGGAAAATTGTAAACCCATTACTGTCTCGGTGAGTACACAGAGAAGGTGTTGAGAGGTTTAGAATGCGAATGAAAAACCGCTAGTACACCTTTGGCTAGCCATTTCAAATTAACTAAGGAAATGTGTCCCAAGACATGTGAGGAGATAGAATACATGTCCGTGGTCCCATATTCATCGCTAGCTATGTACTTTGATGTATGCAATGGTTTGCACAAGACCGATATTGCACATGTAGTGGGAGTTGTGAGCGTATATGAACAATCCGTGTAAAGAACATTGGGAGTGCGTAAAGTGATTCTCAGGCATTTGAGAGGTACCACTACACATTCATTATGTTTTGGAGGTTCAAACACTTTTCTACAAGGATATGTTGATTTAGATATGGCGTGATAAAGACGCTAGGAGAGCACCTTGTGGTATGTTTTTACTATAGGTGGAACAAATGTAAGTTGGATTTCTCAAACCGCAAAGTTGTTTCTAATTTCAATAACAAAGGTAGAGCATGTTGCTACTACGTAAGGTAAAGAGATGATTTGGTTACAGCACGGTGGAGGAATTGAAGGAAGTAGAGAACGTACGGGTTGTACCGCGGACGTGAGTGCCATTCACCCTGCAGTTGAACTCAACCTTCCATTCGAAGACTAAGCATATACGCTTGAGGTACCACTTCATAATGCATCCGCCTTTGAAGATGGACAATTGAAGCTGAAAAGATACACACTAGCCAAAATCCCCGTACATGTTGCTAACAAAGGGAGTAAACTGTGGGAGAACCTGAAGCTCGCCGGGCCAGTTGGTCTTGAAGAATGAAAATGAAAATGAGAAATTTGCTAGATCCAAGAAGGTTCGTGAGTCCAACATAATAGTGGTGGATTTGTTGAGACTGGCCTCCAAGTGGAGATTGTTGGTTGTGGAGCTCCGACATTCTCCTGATTTATAGGTCCTTGCTTTCAGCCGTTTATACTCCATGAAGTATTTACACCCTGTAAGTATGTACACTCTTCCACAAAGGGAAGTACCCCCTCTGCAGGGTCCAACGGGCCTATCCCCCCGGCTGGGGACAAGCGGGGGTTCGGGGGTGAAGCCCTCGAAGCAAAAATTGCCTTGTAAAAGTATATTGTATTTCATTGTAAACTGACCATTCATTATAAGGTCACTGCATCTAACGATAGAGATTATGTTATGGTTTTACCCTATAAGGCAACCCTCTTTATGAGGGAAATGTATCATGCATGGATGTGTGTGATCATTGTATTATGAGAGAGGAGATTGTGAGAGAAAGAAGAGGAAGTTATAGTGGGTTTTGCTGTGGTTGTTGTATCCCTTCATTTGTTGGATAATAATAAAGCAAGTAAGGACCCAGTACTTCTTCTCTTGTGGACGTGAAGTCTTCATTAATCGGGTGAACCATGTAAATCTGTTTCTTTCTTGTATTGTGTGTCTTCCGTGGTTTTGTTTCTATTTGTTTTATTTTATTTCTCTCATGGGTCCCATTTTTCTAACAAAAATATGCTCCTTTGCGATGGCCATTCTCTGATTGCACTTTACTGCTTTTGGATCCATCTTCAGCTCATTGGAAGAGATAAAAAATCCAAATATATGAGTTATGTCTTCATAAAAGATAACTTCTTTAAGTTTATCAACAACTTCTCTTTGTTGTAGTCTCCTCAACACTAGTGTCAAGTGTCTTCAAGTGTTCTTCTTCAATTTCACTGAAGACTAATATATCATCCAAGATATGCATCACAAATCCTACCTATGAAGCTTGAGTACTTCATTCATCAATATCAGAAATGTTGGCCATTTGTAAAGCCAAATGGCATAACAAGCCACATACAAGCATCCATCAAATCATCCATCCTAAGCAAAGGAAATCTATACCCTCAAGGTGATCTTGTTGATGACTCTAGAATCAATAATACCTCCATCCTCCATCCTTCTTTGGACTCAACATGCTTGGTACTGCGCATGGACTCAAACTCTCTTACCAAACCTTTTTCTAACAGCTCTTGGGATTGAGTCTTGACCTCTTCATTCTCTTGAGGGTGGAAACGAAAGCAAGGTAACTCATCCACCATGATATCAACAAAGTTTTCAGTAGTTCTGAATTTCTTTAGGAAGATCATCCACATAAGTACTCATAAGGATGGCTCTAGGATTCCTCACCAAAATAAATTCGTAATCTCTTGGGTTCTCTTGACTTCATTCAAGAGCTCCCTCCCACTCATGAGAATTACGTTTGTGATGGTTTCAATTCACATATTTTTCATCGACAACAACATGTGTGTCCCAATCTTCTCAAGGGTGTAAGTGTTTATCTTCCTATCATATATGAAATTTCTATAAAACTGCCATGGCCTTCTGTTATAACCCTAAATTGCACTTTGACATGCATACCGGGCATCGAGCCCTCTCACTTTTTGCTATCATTGCTAAGCCATCAACGTGAAAAATCTTCACAAAACCATTGCTTTGAAGGTGTACGCACCTTGCAACACTATTGCCCACGTACACACACCTCGCTGTCTCCACTACAACTCGCGGTACACCAAAAATATGGAAATGGAAAATTGAATAACACTGCTTTTCGCCATTACTTAATCATTTGATTACCCATAGCCAGTCACCCCAACCAATACTAATCTCTTCTAGCCTATAAAATAATGGGTTAGGGTCCCATTTCAAAACATAAGAATGAGAGTATAGAAACTTTTCCCATTTCAATACTTCCCCATTGCCACAATATTTTGCAACCACATTATAAGTTTGAGCCATAATTCCTTCTACCTCCATTGCAAACCCTTTCGCTATTTTTCGAGAGAGAATCAAGAGGAGAGAAGGGAGACATGGAAGTAGTTACGATTGTAAAGAGTATCCCAAGACCGTTCGAGGAACATTGTCGGGCCTCATATTAGTGACTTTGTGAGATTAATATAAAGAAGTATTTTTTTTTTTTTTTTTTTTTTTTTTTTTTTTTTTTTTTTTTTTTTTTACATTTATTGTTTATGATGTCCAACCCACTAATCCATATGTAGAATGCATGCTTGTAGTTTCTTGTTTATCTTTTGTGAATGCAAAAGGTCAGCCTTGGGAGGAGACTCGCGCCGAAACAATTGAGCTTAAAGGGATCGACACCAGACGCGAGTTTAAGGTATGCCTACCGGATCCCTACACTTTGTCTTTTATGCATGATTGTGGGTAAATGTCGATAGTTGATAAAAAATAGAGACTTTAGACGCTTAGCTTCACATTTTAGAAACCTTGGCGGTAGTCCATAGAGGGGTTTTCTCCCACCAGTAGAATTACGACCGTATCTAGGGATGCCTCTAGGGTCTGGGGATATTTCTTTTAAGTGCTTTGGAATCGGCTTATATTCATTGTTTTCCTGAAGTTTCAGAGATTTTGTGTCTTTAACGGATTTTATTCCTCCATACCAAGCATCTCTACCTCGTGGCCGGACTGTTGGTTTTCATTTTGAGGGAGTTCCATATGTGTACGCTGCCTTGTAAGTATTCCCACGTTATATTGCCATGTTCTCCTTGGACAACCCAATTTGCATACATGTTGGTTGTTGAATTGTCAATAACATGCATGTTGAGAATTGTTTTGTAAAAAAAAGAGGCAATCATTCCTCCTCTCCCCTCGGGTCAGAGTCACATCTCCTCGGGTTTCTTGATCTAGTCCCGGGTCTCAAGTGAGTAACAGCCCCAGCCTAGGTTTGATCTCATTTCTTTAGCTTTGTTTTGACCAAATATTTCTTGTGTTTTCTTTTAATAGGGTTTTATACAAGTTGGTGAGTCTTCTTTGATATACCTGTTTGATATTTTCGACTGAGATTTGTAAGATTGGGCCGAAGACATTTTGGTCCCGCTCGTCGGCCATTTTTCCCTTATTTGATTTGGAAGAAAACAAAAGAATTCATTTTCAAATTTTTTGTTTTGAAGAATAAAACAAATAAAAAAACTTTCATCTCTTTGTTTGGTAAAGCAGTTTCTAGGTTAGTCGCTTTTATTTTACCAAGGAAAAAAAGAAAGTTTCTTTAAGTTATTTACTTGAATGCTCAGGACATTAAGTATCTCGTAGTCAAGAGAAATCTTGTTTCAAGTATTTCTTTTCAAAGATCCGAGAGTAGTTACAAAATTTTTGGTGAAAAAGTTTAAATTGACAAATCTTTATCTGTGAAGAAAGAATTATTTTGTTTCCAGTATCATCTCATGCTCTTCTCTTTCATCTCTTAAATAACATCAATGGTTTCATTTATGTTCCTTTTGAATTAAGACAAAATCACCACAAAAATTAATGCTTAATTAAAAGTTATTATACTTTGTGTTTGTAGGGTCCATCAACGAAGTCTAGGCTAGAGCCTATTTAGGGATCGAGAGGAAACTCTTCATACAAAAGAACATAAGATTCTATGCTAGGGAATGCTTGAAAGTCCAAGCATCATGAAATTTATCCGGGACCCCTCTAACATAGGGGATGTCATGAGGTCACGTAGAAGTAGTAGTGCAGATAACCCATCCAAATCCCGACCAAGCGTAGTGGGGAATGCATATAGAGGGCTTATCCCGGGATTCCATTGATCTCATTTCCCATGTACCTCGCGGGTCTCAATCTCTTTCAAGACTACCATCTGAACACTTGTTGATACCCCTTGGACAAGTTTTTAGGACTTGTTATCCTGGTCATTGTGGTCCACCTGAGTGTCGAATGTACCCTTCTGGTGACTGTTAGCGCACTGGAAACCTAGCTTCCTTTATCTTAGTGACTTTGCTATCAGTGGACTGTGGGGTATATTGTGGTACCTAGGGCATACATTGGGACACACTTTGTAGATTATACTTATAGGGTGCTTCAGACTGAAAGGTAATCTCTGTAACTTAGTTGCTCTAGTGTTGGCTCTTGTAACTCAGTTGTTAAGGAACCAAATATCAATATAGCATAGAAAACCTCGAAAAATTTCAAATGCCCTTGAAAAAGAGACAATTTCAGATAATACTCTTCGAGGGGAAACCCTCCCACCCCAATTTAAATGTTCGGCACAAGATGATCTAAATGAAAATGTCTCCTTGGTATATATAGGGACTAGGAGGTATAATTACAACTAATGGCCTAAAAGATGACATAAATAAAATAACATTACTATCATAATATGCCCCAATTAAGGTAATGAGCTAATATTAGGGGCTTAATATTCTCCCCCTTGAGACAAGTGTTGTCCTAGTGGAATGTTCAAATGATAGTTTCCCTCTCCATTTAATGAGACACTCTAAAATGGATCTATTCCTCACCGGCTAATTCTTGTGTCGATGGATTCGTGTCTAATACTGGCGATTTTTCCTTCCTCATCAAGTTCTAGCAATATAGTTTGAACTCGCATCTTGTCACCCATAACCTTCTTTAAGCATGAAAAACATGAAACTCAAGGTGTACTCGTGAAGATGCAGTAGCTCCAATTTGTATGCCATAGTACCAATCTTTTGCAACACCTTATAAGGGCCATAGTAATTTGCGATAATTCATTATCCTTCTTGGCTTTCCTTTGAGGGACATATGTTTGTATGGTTAGAATTCAAAACACCTAACTCTACCAAAACTACCATGTTGATCCGCTTTGTTGTTTCACGCGACTTTGTGCCATGGTCGTTGTTCCTTTAAGATTTGGAGAACTTTGTTGTTGATTCTCGATGTGATCTTCCACCTTTCTTGAAACTTAGATTTTTCTTTAGAGAAGAAGTGATGAAGGAGGGTGGTATCCATAAAGTGCCATAAATGGTATCATTTTTGTTGCAGATGAAAGGAAGTGGTATACCACCCTCCGCCAAGGGTAAACCATTTGAACCATTGTGTTTGTTTAATAGGAGACAAAGAAATGAAGGTAGCCTTCTAGACATTTTACCACTATCTTGGTTTGTCCATCGATTGAGGATGATAGGATGAACTATGACAATTGAGCACCCAAACAAGAAAATAATTGGCCCAAAATTGTCCAATGAAGATGTGATCTCTATCACTACAATAATCTTGGCTGCCATGTAGCTTTTGAACCACTGCCTCCATGACGCGGTGGAAACTGTATTCAGATTTGAAGTGGATGAGAGAGTGCACAAAAATGTGCATACTTGTTGTCTATCAAAAATAACCATGATTACACTCTTTACTTCAAACTTTGGTAAACCCTCGGGTGGATGAAATCCATGGAAACCCTCCTCCCAAAGACCGACTTGGATGGATAATGGTTGTAAAATACCTAGGGTCTTAATTGTTTCCACCTTGTTTTGTTGGCAAACCAAACATTCTTCCACAAACCTGAACCTCGCTTAAGGCCATCCCCCCAAAAAAAAATCCTTGGACTCTATGGTAGGTTTTCAAAAATTCCTGGGTGCCCTCCCACCGGAGAGGTGTGCAATTACAATAGTACATGTTGTTTGAGTTGGGGAGTTCTTACATAAATATAAGCAAATATTTGTACTCATAGTGAATCATTTTTCCATGTAAATGTATCTGATGCATTGGAACTCCTCGTCATGAACCTTTGAATGAGAGTCCACACTTTTCATCATTCTTCCATTCATCCCTCGGCTTCTATTATCCAACTGGTTAATGATCGAGATAGCATAGAGAAAGGCCTCAACATTCATCATTTCTTGAGAAGTACTGCCAACATTTTGCTTCCCCTTTATAGAGGATTTCCAAAATCATAACCCAAATATCTTGGTTACCCATTTTTGTTGTTCTTCTAAAGATAATCTTTGTTCCAAAAGTATTTAATTATCATGATCTGTTTGGACTTTGAAGTGCCTACCTATTAGGTAAGGGGATGTCATTTCTTCAATGCATGTAGTATTGCCATCATTTTCTTCTCATAAATGGGTTTGTGTAAGTCCTTTCCCTTGAGTGGTCGTGACTTTCAAAAGCTGTCCTTCCCCTTCTTGCATTAGGACAGCGCCAATCCCATTTCCCGAGGCATGACATTCCAAAATAAAGGTTTTTGTGAAGTCTCGAGTGGTCAAGATAGGAGATTTACATGACCCTTTAAGTTGTTCAAAATCTTTAGTTGCCTCGAGTCCATGAAAATGCATCCTCTTAGTTAGTGTCGCTAAAGGTGTCAGCTTATTCTTCCATAGTTCTCAACAAACTTGTCGTAGTAACTGGTCAAACCCAAAAAATCCTCTTAAGATTCTTCAATGTTTTGAAAATCAGTCAGTCCATCATGGCTCCTAATCTTGTTAGGGTCTACCTTGACACCTTCATGAGATACAATAAGGACCCAAATACTCTACCTCCTTTTACTCCAAAGAAACATTTGGATGGTTTTTGCATATATTGTAGCTCCTTTATTAGTTGTAGCACCTTGTCAACACTGCCATGATCCTGCTCCCCCAAGACTTGCTATAGATTAGTATATCATCAAAAATACTAACACAAATTTTCAAGGAAGGGCTTGAAATGGAATTCATCAACCTTGAATGTGGAAGGTGTACGTGTAGGTCCAAAAGGCATGACCAAAAATTCATAATGGCCTTCATGAGTTCGTAATATTGTTTTTGGGATATCTTCATTCTTCATTCTGATGATACCAATGGAGATCCACTCTTAGAAATAGATTGCTCCATGTAGTTCATCTAACAATTCATCAATGACCTGAATGAGAAACTTCTTCTCTTTACTAGTGATCTTGTTGAGCTTTCTAATCTGGACACAGCATATGAGTTATCTCTTTTCTTGAATACCAATACCACTAGTGCAAAGTAAGAATTTTGGCTAGTTCTAATAATTCCAAATTTCTAACATTTGTTCAACCATGTGCTCAATTTCAATTTTTATGGGCTTAAGGGTATCCTGTATGGTCCGGGATGTTGGGGAGGAACACTCCCCGAATTAGGTGAATTTCATGATCATGATTGAGGGTGGAAGACCTTTGAGAATATCTTCAAATACTTTAGAATGCTTATCAATGATCCTTTGGAAATCTTGAGGAATAGATGGCTTAGATGTTTGAACATCTAGTATAAGAAGTTGTGCACAATGCCTCGATGCCCTTTTCAATACTTGTCATTTCGTTAGAGCTATCACCTTACCTGCTCTGCGGATACCTCCTTTAACTCAATTTATTTTCCTCTCTAAATGGTAAATTTCATGAAAAGTTCTTGGAAAATTAAAAGCCACTGCTCCTAATGATTGTAACCATTGGATTCCTAGGTACAACATCTCAGACCCACCCATGGTATAAAGTACCATTGGACTATTCATTACATATTCTCCCATAGTAAGATTGGTCTTATAGCATTTTCCTGAGAAAATGATAGTTCATCTATATGCAATCATTACTTGAACTCTGGCGCTGGATATACAGCAATTGAGATCTTTGGCTAATTTATAGTGAATGAAATTATGAGTACCTACCGTAATCAATTAGGACTACATACCTTTTTCTTTTGATGTAACCTTCGATCTTGAGGGGTTTGAGGAGTGCTAATTCCAATTCTATTGGCTAATAATATCAGATTCAACTCTTCGACGAAATTGCTTTACTGCTTTCATCTTGAGATGGTTCTTGTTCTTCTTCGCCTTTCTTCACAATCTATGTAGAATAATTCTATTCTCACCACACTTATGTCTCTCACTGCATTTGTCAGCCACAATTAAAGCATAAACCTTTTTCTTTCTTTCCTCCAATTGTTGACGGTCAACCCTTGTAGGTTGAGGTGGTTTTAGAAGAAGGAGCATTGTTCTCTCAGATGCTAGGATTGGTCCTTCTAGTAGCCATAGCCATATTTTACTTTCAACATTTCTTGACACCTTAAATGCATTCTCCAATGATTTGGGTTCCCAAAGGCGAACCTCATGTTGAATGTTATCCTTTAAAGTTCCTATGAATACATCAATCAAGTGCTCATATGGAATAATAGTTACCTTTATATTCAATCTTTGGAAGTTCTCAATGTGCTCGGTAACTTAACCCTTTTGCTTGAGATTTATCAATTGGCTAAAGAAGGTATTGCTCCTTATATCCTCATAATGTGCTATCATTTCTTCCGTGAAAATTGTCCAAGTGACGAGTGATTTGCGAGACCAAATCCATCAATACCATACAAATTATTAGGTTCTAAATCTAAAGAAGCAATTCATACCTTTTGTGTATGTGGCACATTATGGAGATCAAAGAATTGCTCCATCTGAAGTATCCATGTGATTGGGTTCTTGCCATCAAACTTCCTCATATCAATATTAGGAACGTGGTTGGTCTTCAAGACAAAGTTGGGGTTTCTCCATTCTTTATTCACCTTCCTTGTGTCTTCATCATGAATTTCATGGGATGCATTTTCACTTTCAGGTGTCTTCTCTGTTACAAAATTTTTCAATACTTCCATGATCTCCCCTTTTAAACCCTCCATCATCTCTTGT
>SNQJ01S0091855.1:32640-52116 GCA_010110895.2 Picea sitchensis | reverse complement strand
TAGTCACCGGGAAGATCATTTAGGTCTTCCATCATTCTTCAAGCAACAATTACACGATGATCAACAGCAAGGGTGCATTCATCCAGAGTGAGGGCGCAACTTCTGAGAGGGTTTTAGGTTGACTTATCCCATCCAAGGGGAATTCCGAGATTTCCCTCCGACCCATTTGAGAGGAGGGCAAGGTGCATCTTTTTCCTAGTTCCTCATCAGATTCCAATGGAGGAATCAACTAGGATGCATTTTCCAGACTTGGACGTGCGACACTTATGGTGAACACATTTGGGGTTCCAGAGCGCGCATCGAATCAAATTCAGGGAAACCCTTTCGACCCATTTCCTAGTAGACCAAGGTGGTCATTTTGAGAGATATCTTATCTAATTCCGATGGTGGAATCACTAGGACGCATTTTGCCAGAAGAAGAGGGGCGCATTCCCCCAGGGGTATCCATTCGAGGTCTAGACTCACCAGCAGAGGGGTCCGACATATACCAGTATTGAGGACTAGAGCAAGGCACATCATTTGGGATAGTTTCCAGGCGATTCAGAGAATTATAGC
The DNA here is from genome assembly GCA_010110895.2 of Picea sitchensis. Classification (NCBI taxonomy): domain Eukaryota; kingdom Viridiplantae; phylum Streptophyta; class Pinopsida; order Pinales; family Pinaceae; genus Picea; species Picea sitchensis. The sequence goes on along the minus strand of SNQJ01S0091855.1, from coordinate 51,561 downwards.
TCCCAGGGCAAACTTTCTAGACTTCCAGCAGTTACCATCAGAGCTGCCATATTCCCAGTGCATCCATTTGTTTTGCAGTACTCACATATTCCAAGTATTATCTTTAGTTGCTTATTTTGTATTCTGGCTAAGATCCTTTTGTCTTTTGATCTAGCCAAGTGTTGTTATTTTATTCAGTTGCATTTGGCCTATTGTAATCCGCAGATATATCATAATACAAACTTTGCAACCCTTTGTCGCATCTATTACTTGTATGATCATTTATATGCTGTAAACAATGAATCCTACATACACATTAACAACATTTCCTATACTAGCCAAGTCAGGAACATTACAGTGTTATTAGAGCTTTAGTCCTGCCAGCCTGTGACTAAAGACAATGAGTGCAACAGAAGACCCAGAGGGACGTGAACACGTAGGTGACGGATATGTCACTTACAACAGGCATAAGGAAATAAGGCATAGGCCTGACTTTCCCCCCTTTCCTCCTAACTCAGAGGAAGAGGAATACGCGCACAAAGAAGAAAAAAGAAGGGTAGAGTGTGAGGTTGAGTGCAAGGCAGAGAGGATGCTAGGAGACAGATATGAGCGACCAGAGGGCAGTGGCAAGGCCCCCGTAGATATAGAGACAACTTTCATGCAGGTTATCAACGATATGTTAGCTAGTCAGCATACCATGTCTCAGCCCTTGGCATAGGTGGTTAATAGATTGGTTAGAGGGGGCACCCCAGACACACAAGCCCCTCATGCAGCACAGGGGAAATCAGGAGTAGGAATTAGACCCCATTCACCCTCTCGTACATACACCTCTGTGAGTAGGATTCCCAGACCCTTGTTTCCCAGTTTCCAGAGGGCACCCCCGGTAGCAGTATCGCCACCGATAGCACATAGGCCACCCACTCATGTAGAGGAAATTGCAGAGTATAGGAGGGAGTATGCAACATTGGGTTCTGACTTCCATCAGAACATGACCCTAGTCGAGTACTGTGGACTCAGACTCAGGAACCGCCCCAGAGAGCTACAGAGAGGAGGACTGCAATAGCAGCAGGGGCATAACATGGATTTCATCTGAAAAGTTGGTAAACTCACCATACCTTCTTTCGATGGATCGCCCAAATGCATTGCTAGAGCTTGGGTACAGAAGCTAGACACATACTACAGGCTCAACCAGATGACCGAGACAAAGGCCATCAGTTTCGTGACCTTACACTTGGAGGGTGAGGCACACGAGTGGTGATATCATGGATTGGTGACATTGGGTCACAATCGCATCATTTCCTATAGGGATTTCACAAAGAGGCTCATGGACAGGTTTGACAGGAGGGATCCCAAGATCCACTTCAGGGATATAGCCTAGTCGAGACAAAATGGCACAGCAGAGGCATTCATCACGGAGTTTCAGTGGGTGTCCATGGCAGTGACAGATATAGCAGAGCCTAGGTTGATCATGCTATTCACAGAGGGACTCACCAAGCCTTTGAGAGGATGGGTGAAGGCATACAGGCCTCCCACCTTGAAGGATGTTATCCTTCGCACTCGAGATTTGGCAGACTCAGTTCCAAAGACTAAAACCTTTTCCAAACCATTTGTGTCCTAGAAGGATCGAGGTAGGAATTCATTCCAGAGATAATGGAAGGGAAAGGAGAAGTTGGATGATGAGACTAGGCGGGAGCTTATGAGGAAGAAGCTTTGCTTCAACTGCAGAGATCCTTGGGTCCTAAGCCACAGGTGCATGGGCAAGGGAGAGATTCATTATATTGAGGTGGCAACTGACAACATGGATAGTGAGGAGGAGGAGAAGGAAAGTGGATCCACTGTCTCAGAGGAGGAGTCCACACAAGCAGAGGAGCAGCCTCCTCGTAGACCACCGACGCCAGCAGAAGCCCATCCTCCAGTAGTCCCACAGCCGCCTGAGCAGGCTAACAGGAAGAAACTAGCAAAGGGAGGAGTCATAGTGACTTCTTAGATATGACACCCTCCAAATCAGAGGGATTATTCATGTACAACGGGAAATCACCTTGGTAGATGGTGGGGCCACCCACAACTTCATCGACACTTCACTAGTATCAAGACAATCACTTTAGACGGAGGAGTTTGATGGATTTGATGTTGCGGTAGCAGATGGCCACACAGTGGAGTGTCTAGACAAAGTTCCAAACTTAGAGATAAAGTTAGGCAACTACACAGTGAGAGACACATTTTATGTGGTTGACCTATCTGACACAGATGTGGTGTTAGGAGTTCAGTGGATGATTACCTTGGGAAAAATCACCACCAAATACCAAACCTCGGAGATGGGATTTAGAGACCATGATGGGAAGAAGGTTGTTATAAGAGGTGTGTTGACAGGAGCACCCAGGACAGTTTCAGCCAAGAGGATGGAGAGGATATCCAGACATGGGGAGGTAGCATATGCCGCAAAATGTTTAATCACTACTCAGAAGGATTCAGAGGGTCGACAACAATACCATACAAAGATCAAGAATTTATTGGGATGACATCAACATGTCTTTTAGGCAATTCCACCAGGGAGACCACCTGAAAGGGGGTTTGAGCACACCATTGAGTTGGAGGAGGGGACCAAACCCATGATCACCCCCCCCTATCATCATCCTAGGAGGTTCAACGATGAGATAGAGAAGGCAATCAACGAATTTCTAGCGATGGGACACATCAAACTGAGTAGCAGCCCATTTGCTTCTTTAGTTGTCTTAGTTCTGAAGAAGGATGGCACTATGAGGATGTGCATTGATTAGCGAGCCTTGAACGAGAAGACCATCAAGAACCAATACCCTATCCCATGCATTGACGAGTTGATGGATGAACTGCATGGTGTAGTTTTTTTCTCAAAGATTGATCTACACTCTGGATATCATCAAATCAACATCCGAGAGCAGGACATAGAGAGGATGACATTTCAATGTCACTTTGGACATTTCAAATTCTTAGTTATGCCATTTGGGCTTACCAATGCACCTGCTACATTCCAGTCTTGCATGAACCATATATTCATGGATCAGTTAAGGAAATTAGTCTTCGTTTTCTTCGACGATATCTTGATCTATAGCCGGTCATGGAAAGAGCATATGAAGCACCTGGATGAGGTACTAAGCATCATGGAGGCACAGTCATTATATGCCAAAGAGTCCAAGTACGAGTTTGGTATGACATAGCTGCTTTACTTGGGCCACATCATCAGTGCACAGGGGGTACAAGTGCACTAGGAGAATATCAGGGCCATTCTGGATTGGTCGACGCCCATGAACGTGGCAGAGTTGAGGAGTTTCTTTGGGCTATGCATCTATTACAGGCGGTTCATCTGGGTTTTTTCTCAGCTTGGAGCACCGCTGACAGGTCTTACCAAGAATGGGGCCTTCATATGGACTGAGAAATCATAGAAATCCTTTGATCACATGAAGGAAGTCATGGGCACTTGTCCAATGTTGGCATTACCAAACTTCACCTTGCCATTTGTACTACAGTGTGACACATTCAGTGAGGGTATCAGGGCAGTTTTGATGCAGGAAGGACACCCCATTGTATTTGAGAGTCGAAATCTCAGTCATCCCGAGAGGTTGTACTCCATTTATGACAAGGAAATGTTGGAAATCATGCATGCCTTGACCAAATTCAGACAATATTTGGTGGGCAACAAATTTGTGGTCAAGACCGATCACAACAGTTTGAAGTATTTCCTTGAGCAGAAGGATCTCAGTGAGCGCCAACATAAATGGGTGAAGAAGGTATAGGCGTTTGACTTTGACATAGAGAATGTTAAGAGGAAGAAGAACATTGTGGCTGATGCACTATCGAGGAAACCTGCGACATGTTCTTTGATGGAGATTTCAACAAATTGGAAATCCCACTTGTTAGTGGAATATTCCAGGAACAAGTTCACTTGTGAGGTGATGGATGGGAAGATACAGGATGATCGATATAGGGTCATTGACGATGTCATATTTTACAAGGATAGAGTCTACTTGGTGCCAAATTCAGGGCTCAAGAAGAAGATCCTCACAGTAGTTCATGATTCACCTCTAGCAGGCCATTAGGGGTTTTTCAAAACCTATAGACAGATCGGGGAGAGGTTCTCATGGAAAGGCCTCAAACATGATGTTATGAGACACGTCAATGAGTGTGTGACTTGCCAGCAGAACAAGTCAGAGCATGCTCTTCCATTAGGGTTATTTCAACCACTCCCCATTCCAGAGGAGAAATGGGAGAGTATATCTATGGACTTCATCACAAGTCTACCCAAGGTCCAGGGTAAGGACTGTATCTATGTAGTGGTCGACAGATTGCCCAAGTTTTCTCACTTCTATGCCATACCGACAAAGTACAACGCAGTTCAGGTAGCTGAGCTTTTCTTCAGGGAGGTCTTCAGACTTCATGGGTTGCCGAGGAACATCGTCAGTGACAGGGACAGTCGATTCATGGGGACATTCTGGAGAGAGTTTTTTCGGTTGGTGGGGACAGATTTGACCGATATTGTCAACAAGTGGGTTGAAGGGTATTTGAGGAACAGAGGGACAACAAAGAACATGGGTTAAGTGGCTACATTTAGGAGAACATTGCTACAACACCACCTTCCACATGTCCATTGGTATGACACTCTTCCGATCATTGTATGGATACGATGCTCCCACTTTGGTAGGCTTGGTGTTCGGGGAGAGCAGGGCTCCCAAGGCCAAGGATTGGATCATAGAAAGTCAGGATATTCTCAAGTTGTTGAAAGATAACCTGTAGACGACGTAGAACTGAAATTAGATCAGTGCAGACAAGAACACGATAGAGCGTAGCTTTGAGGTGGGAGATTTGGTTTTCTTGAGACTCCAACCTTACAGACAGTCATCTCTGAAGAAGAGTGGGGCCGAGAAGTGCAAGCCTAGATTTTATGGCCCTTACAGGATCATGCGTTGAGTAGGCGAGGTTGCTTACGAGCTAGAGGTTCCAGAGGGGAGAAAGATTCATAATGTGTTCTATGTGTCTTGCCTCAAAAAAGCAGCGAGACAATTCATCAACACATCAGAGGAGCTTCCCCCATTGGATGAGGAGGGATAGTTGGAGTTAGTTCTGGAGGAGGTTTTGGAGTTCCAGGAGTGGAGACTAAGGAGCAGGGTGATCAGAGAGTGTTTGATCAGATGGAGAGGACTTCTAGTAGAGGACGCTACTTGGGAGAGCAAGCAGGTGTTGCAGCACTCTGGACTGGTATTGCTTGAGGACAAGCAATTTCAGGAAGGGAGGACTGTAATGTCCCTTTCCAAATAGAAGCTCCAAAGAGGAGGCTTAATGGTCTAAACTACCCTGTTAGACTATATCCAGGGCCAGAAAAGGGGTAAACAAGGTTACTATAGGTCACTCCAGTCACAGGTGTTATATTCAGAAAGTGACATTGAGCTAAAAAGGGTTAAAAGTGCTTTTAAGTCATTATGAGCTAAAAATAGAAGTCAACAGTGAATTAGGGTTTCAACAGTGATTTAGGGTTTTGGAAGTCAACAGTCAATTAGGGTTTCAACAGTGATTTAGGGTTTTGGAAAGCTATAAAGGAAGGGTCAGTGACCTAATTCATCATTATGCAGATTACGACTTGTCATTAAGGAGAGAGGTGCATCTCAGGAGAGATAGTTCAGTGGATTCCAGGAGGAAGACACCAATTGGCTAATTTCGGTGTTGAGAGACACACCCTACTCACTGGGAAAATCATTCAGGTCTTCCATCATTCTTCAAGCATCAATTACACAGTGATCAGCAACAATGACACATTCAGTGTAAGGGCACAACTTTTGAGAGGGTTTTAGGTCGACTTATCCCATCCATGGGGAATTCAGAGATTTCCCCCTGACCCATTTGAGAGGAGGGAAAGGCACATATTTTTCCTAGTTCCTCATCAGATTCCGATGGAGGAATCAACTAGGATGCATTTTCCAGACTTGGACGTGCGACACTTTTGGCGGACACATTTGGGGTTCTAGAGCGAGCATCAGATCAGATTCAGGGAAACCCTTTCGACCCATTTTCCAGTAGACCAAGGTGGTCATTTTGATACATATCTCATTTGATTCCGATGGTGGAATCACTAGGATGCATTTTTCCATAAGAAGAGGAGCGCATTCCCCCAGGGGTATCCATCCGGGGTCTAGACTCACCAACAGAGGGGTCTAACAGATACCGGTACTGAGGACTAGAGAATGGAACATCATTTGGGATAGTTTCCAGGCCATTCAGAGAATTATAGCTCTTAGGGTGAACTTTCCAGACTTCCAGCAGTTACTGTTAGAGTTGCCATATTCCCAATGCATCCATTGGTTCCGCGGTACTCACATATTCCGGGTATTATCTTTAGTTGATTATTTTGTATTCTGACTAAGATCCTTTTGTCTTTTGATCTAGCCGAGTGTTGTTATTTTATTCAGCCACACTCGGCCTATTGTAATCCACATAGATATCGTAATACAAACTTTGTAGTCCTTTATCGCATCTATTACTTGTATGATCATTTATATGTTGTAAACAATAGATCCTACATACACATTAACAACATTTCCTAGACTAGACAAGTCGGGAACATTACACCCTAGTATTGCCTAAATTTCTAAGTATTTTTGAGTTGAATGATTGTTGTGCATTGTGTTTATTTCACTGCTAAAGTGCTTGACAATGTGTATTTCTACTTATAGTATTTTATGAGTGTGGTTATACATTTCAGAGTTCATTTTTGACAAATATATCTAGGTTGCTAAGTGTATGACATAACTTATACTTGTTGATTTTATCATTAAATTTTCTACAATTTGTACCACCGCTTGTGTCTCCTTCCAAATCCAAATGTTTGACGGAATGATTTAGTACCACAAGATCAGAGTTGTGCATGACGTCTTGGCTCTAAATTTCTTCTCTCACATGTGAATTAAATCGCCCACTCATCCACATGATTACAATCCACCATGGAGGGAGTACGAACCCGTCGTCGATTTTCGTATCCTTCAGAGCCAAATTTCTTGCCATTGAATCTGGAGAGATCGCAAACCAGAGAGCCCTTTGTTGCACGAGCAGAGAAAACACACATGAGGGAGTAATCCGATTTCCACAAATTTGAATTGAAAATTCCATACAGAGCTTATGTCTTGTGATGTCATGGGGATTTCAAATTGACATGCGTAGACCATGCAATTTGTGATTAGAATGCTTCATTAATTAAAGAATTTGGTGATGGGACAAATTCCCATTAACTCTGATTATTCCTTTTGCCGAAGTGATTGTTGAGTTGGCCTATGATTCAGCCAAACAATTATTCTCCCTTTTAACATGGAAGAATGGGACTTTGGAAATACTTGATATTTCAAAATAATTTTCTTATATAATATTGCTCCCTCTATAGTTCTAAAGCTTCCCTTTGATTAGGCTTCTTATGGTGTTCTTGGAATCACCCACTATGTGTAATTGTTGCAGTTGTAGTCCTTTAGCTAACTGGATTCCCTTGAAAAGGGTGTATTCTTCTACTTGATTGTTTGTCACTTGCCCCAAGATCCATGCATAACTTAATTCTTGATTTCCTCTCGGGTCGATTACAACCCCTCCCGCACTTGTCGCCCTGAATTCAATATTAAGTTTTTACCAAAAATGGAATTCAATATTTATTTTTTACTTCAAAAAAATTAAATTACAAAGTAAAGTTTATAATTAGTTTACATAAAATATTATCAAATAAAAAGATTAAAAAACAAAATATCTCAAAAATACTAAATAAATACTATTATATAATTCGTTCATAATTTGCAAAATAATGTTAATGAAAAGGGAAAGATTATCTGTCTATTTCCATAATTCGTACTTAGAATTTAAAAATCCAATAAATAATATTCATTAAAGTGGAAACTAAGTCACATTTCAAAATTTCAAAATAATTGTTTAGAAATAATTAAATTAATAATATACATTTAATGATTATTCAAATTTATAATATAAAATGTCATTACCCCGGATGTGGTGACACGACACACAGGGTCATTGACACATGGACAAGAACTAAGTGCTGGTTTAACTGCGGATGGCAGCCACCCACGCACTAGCATTTACAATGGGGGCAGGCCATCGCAGGGTTCACTTGACGGCGAGGTTCCCTCGAGCGATAATTTACTGCTCCCGCGAGTTCAACCCGATCATGGATTCAGAAGGATAGATTTCAATGGAGGTGAGTTATGAGTTATTTTACGAGCCAGGACAGAGCGAATTTACTATGTCATTTGTTCGTCAGTCCATCACTTCTGCTATGCACTTTGGTGAGGGCTCTTTGTTCGCTGGGAAAACTTGTCTGCGAAGACTATCTTGGGTTTTGCCCTTGCTGTTGCTCTGGTACGAGACTTTCAATCTTGCGCTGTGTTTTTGTGGTGTCGGCATTCACGACCCGGTTTCAATGATTCGCGAGCGTGCCAGTTCTAGTCGGGGCTCGGCATGGGACGCTCACAGAGCGCAGCGCCGAAGAAAGAAGCAATTGGAACGTGCTCTCTCTTTGGCGTCCTCAATTCTTCGTAAAAGGGCTCGAGAAGAACGACGACGGCTGCTCGACACCATTGTTGAGAGGAAAGCTGGCTGCAGCAGGGATGGTTTCAATTCAAATTTGAGTACTGTGAGGGATGTCGAGCACAAGACTGAGTGGCCCTCCTGCATAGTTGAGGAGGACCCGTCCATTGGCGACTTGCCATGCATGGAGGCACCCTGTGCCATGAAAGGCTCTGTTCGAACATTGACTAGAGACGATGAAGTCCCAGGCTGTCTCGTCGAAGAAATTCCCTGGCCGGGAGACTCGCCTTCACCTCATGCTGAGGAGCCCACGGACAATGAGGCCTGAGCGGAGCAGAGAAAGGAAGCGGCAGGCTTGGAGGAGGATTTGGAATCAGGGAATGCTCCTCGCAGTGGCTCGGGTGGCGAACTGCATGGTTTTCATCTCAGCGACGAACACCTGGCCTTGGTCTACGAGCTTTGTAGCCACCTGGCGGACATGGAATTCAGGATGCTCCTCATGAACCAGCGTTTAGACATTCTCCTCGGTGCGTTCTCCGGTGACCCAGCTCAACACAAGTGTCCCTTGTGCGTGCAGGAGTTCGTCATTCCAGCAAGGCACACTTGGCAGGCGGGTGAAGGTGACGGCGCAATGGATAATTAGGTTTTACTATTTCCTGACTTTTGTTTATTGTTTTCCTGTTTCATGCACTCTTGGACCATTAGCACCTGTCCTGGTTTCCTTCGGGCAGGACAGGTGCTTCTCAACTATATGTATTACTGCTAAAACTGCTATCAGCCCCTCAGCTATACTGGTTTCCGGATACCGGCAGTATTTTTTGGTGGTTTATAGCCATGACTCTGTACTTTTGTCTAAAAGTTCTGTGATTATCTAATATAGAAGGTCCTACCCTCTTTTTTTTTACTTAAAAAAAAAAAAAAATGTCATTACAATAATATACTCATTATGAGTTCAATATGTCACTTACTAGAATTCAATCTAAGTGGGAAGGATAACAATTATTCCTCTCAACCACTTGAGCTAAACTCAATTTACAAACCTTTTACTTACTTTACTTGCCAAATTTATTTGAGTGAAATTTTACAAGTTTAATGCATTATCAAATATTTTGAAATGTAATTTCTTTTCTAAATTTTAATGCTAAAATTTAAGTGAATAAAAATAAAATATAAATATTAAAACTTTAAATTTTATATTAAAAATTAAATATAAATAAAAAAAATTGTTTATAATAATATTTAATAAATAATTACGAGTGGTAACATGATAAAAGCTATAATTTCCTTATTTCCATAACAAAAAAATTTCATATATGGTAAAAACCAATATTACATTCACTGCTTCCCATGATGAAGACGATGCACTAGTCCCAAATACATGATAATCTGACCAATTATATAAGATAGAAAACTTAGAAATATAGCCTCGAATTCAAATATCCGACTAAAAGACATTACAAATCTATCGACACATTAAACAAAATGCCAAAATAAGTCTTGTATTGTATCTCTCAAGACCACTAATATAGATATATATGTTGTGTCGGCCCCACCTGGTAGTCTATCCAGTAGTGATATATCAAATTCCTCGCATGTTCTTATAGAGCACTTTTGGAAAGAAGACCAACCACCTCATTTAATTCTCTGAATATAATTTCCTTATTACTTAGCAGCAATCTTAGTAATAAGATAATTGGAGAGTCACTAAGTTAGGTTCGAATCAATAATGAACACAAGGACACAATAAGACGTGAACTAGACAAAATCACAATGTACCTTTTTTGGTATTATTTTGCATCCTTTTATGAATACTTGTGGTATTTTACAAATCTTTTGGTGTCTCTTTTGTGTCTGTTTGAGACATATTTGCATTTGTGACAAAAATATGTTCAAATTGAAGTATAAAAGAGATAAAAATAAATAAATTTATTCAAAAATAAAAACATATAATCAAAACAAGATATAAAAAGGATGTAAAAGTATAAGATGTATGATCAATGCAAAAATGGACATAAAACAACAAATAAATGATACAAGGCAATATAAGAAAATGATGTAGTCAATTGGGTTAAGCTCATGTGGTTGGGAGGAATGAATGTTATCCTCCCCACCCAAGTTCAATTCCCATAAGTGACATGCTGAACTCATAATGAGTATATTGTTGTAATGATTTCGAGCCTTGTTGATTGGCCTTGTACCCTAAAGATTATAAGGTTTACATTAGGTACCATCCTTCACAAATGAGGGGAAATACTCTACCTTTGATGTTGAGATAATTCCAATGGATTATATGTCAAGAAAATTCCAAGTGTCTCCATGCTTCTGGATATGCAAAGTTTGGAATGGTTGTCACACCATCAAACCACTGTAAAGTGTAACATTGTTGAATGTCTCTTCTCCTCAAATTAAAATATTAGGATTAAATTTAGAGTACATATTTCAGTTTTGTAGTAAAACTTGAATTGCTCAAAGTATACTTATGTTTTTGTTTTTGTGAATAGGCAATGTCAAATCCATATAATTTAGAATTTGAATAATCACTAAGCTTTCAGTGGCTTTTTCCTTAGCTAATGTGTGAGCTAGATTTAAATTGCTCAAAGTATATGTATGAATTTGTGAAGATTTAATCTCAATACTATATAATTAAGAAGACAAATGATCACTAATATTTCCCTTGGTTTACCCTTAGCGAATCGTAATACCCCAGCTTTGAGTCCCCCCGATTAAATAATGTATTTTGTTATTTTATAGAAGTTCAGAGCGCCAAACAATTAAAAGAGACTGGAGTGCCTAGGAAATGTAATGATTTGATCATTATTAATAATAAAATACATCATTGGCTGCTAGACGAACAAGGACAAGAGTTATAGGGGGCTATGATTCCACGAGAGAGGGGGGATCAAGGGGCTAAGTCTTTCTATTATATTGTATTTACCCATAATTGTTTTAATTGAGAGAAGTGGTTACATGAGCTTCTTGGGGAAGACCATGTGGTTCTTGATTTCCAAGTAAATATATAAACCCATCTTTGGGTTGTTTGGGGATTCACTCGTTGTTCATTGTTCACACTCTTCATTCTGTTCACTCTCCATTCACGCTTTCACTAATTCATTATTCATCATTCATTCTTGATCTTGGCTTAGGGAGGCAATACAAATTGTTGGGAGAGAAGCCATTGTTGGTTGGTTCTAGTGATTGTTGGGGTATTCCAGCCATGAATCAATGCCTGCATGTTTGAGATGCATTGGCATGTGTTAAGTTTTTTTCACATCTGTGAATCCTGAGAGTCCCAGCATGAATATTCTTGACTGGATGCACTGGAGCCCTAGAAGCAAGTGGACAACCTGAGGGATTGTGTGGCAGAGAAGAGAGTCCATTCTCTTGGGTAGTGTGGACTAGAGATAAGAGAGTTGGTGTACTTTGTATTGTTGTGTTGAGGAACATGTGAGAGCTTGAATGTTGACTAGTTTGGGAAGTTGAAGAACACCCTAGAACCATACTTGTAGATTCATAGTCCTGGTTCGAGGGTGACCTGCTGTTGAGACTTGGAATAACAATGCCTATGGTTGGGTGGAACGTCCTTGGTCTACATCCAGTTGGTGAATGATTTTGTTTAAGATAAGTGCTCTATGTTGTGTGTTTCTATGCTTGTATATGTATTTCCATTATCTATCAATTATTATCTTTGAGATTTGTATTTGTAATATGCATGCTTGATTGGTTATTGTTGTGCATGGAATGTTTAAACATTTTTTTATGTTGTAACATGAATCTTGGTTATTGCATGAGTTGTTATTGTGTTTCTTTCATTCTTCTCTATTAATTAAATGTTATTAGAATTCAGAATCAATTTTGAATTAGCATAGTCAACCAATGGGTGGTTTGGTACGTTACAGATTGGTATCGGAGCTTCTGGTTGAAACAACAGACTGGTATGGGTTGAAACGAGTGTGAATCAGGCAAATTCATTGTCATAGATTTTGGTCTATGCAAGTTTGGGGAAAAAAATGAAAAAAAATTAGCGGGAAATGCCCCAAATTCATGAGCAGATTTAAGTTTGAAATAATTTAGAACTCTCTGAGAAATTAATGGATTCAATCTGCAGAGTTGCAGAGCCAAATTTGTTCTAAAAGTTCGAAAAAATCGTATTTTGATGACTGTTGTAGCGCGGAGAAGAGTTCAGAGATTCAACGGCCGAGATCGTGTTCGATATCGAGATCAACGACCTAGATTCTCCCTTGATAAATTTAAAAACTGATAGTGTTTCAAAGTTTGACAAAGTTATGAGATCAACGACTGAGATTCATTTCAGAGGTTTGGAAAAGGAGGAAGATCGACGATTCATATTCATTTTCAACCATTTGTGAAGTCAGAGAAAAGCAATGGTCAAGATCATCTTGGATGGGAGATCAACGACCCAGATTCACGTGGATTTTGCATGAAATTATCGAAGTGTTGAGAATGTCCATATGAAATCGTCGATGGTTGATGGATCAAGGATCGAGGATCGACGAGTTTGGTGAATTGTTGAAATTTGGCCAAATGACATATGATATCGTCGATGGTTGATGGATCGAGGGTCAACGAGTTTGGCGAAGTGTTGAAATTCAGCCAAATGAAATTTAAGATTGCCAATGGTTGATGGATCGAGGAACGACGAGTTTAGTGAAGTGTTGAAGTTTGGCCAAAGGACATCTAAGATTGTAGGTAGTTGATGGATCAGGGATTGAGAGATTTAATGCGGAATTCAGATTTTTCCAAGAGAAATTATCGATGACCAATGGAGAGAAGAGGGTGATGATGTGTCATACCACATCAACATCCACGTGTCATGCTATGTCAGCCTAGTTGATGCCTCAAGAATATGTGTCATGCATTGTTAACATCAATGTGTCATGTCGCGTCAGCATAGTTTCCATGTCAACCAACAGAGATGACCTATGGTCGACAATTGGGTCGATCAAATTGAGGAAGTGTTTTCAACAGTTGTCAGGGATCGAGCGAATTTGTGGGGAGTTCCATTCGCCAATGAATATCATCGACGATTGATGGCTAGGTCGATCGGTTAGGATTTGTGCACAAATCAGTCATCAGAGAGTTGTGATGATGATCGACAGTTGGGTAGACAGTTTGGGGAAAGTGTTGTGAGCACCAAAAGAGAATGTCTATCGTCGATGGCCGATGGAGCGCAAATAAATGGTCCATATTGTTTTTGATTTGATATCAACAGTGCAAATTGCTTAAGCTTGGAGACATTTTCGTATTTTGGCCATAATTGGAGAAAATACAGTCAGATTGAGATTAAACTTATGAGTTTTTTCCGCAGAGAGGAGAAATACAAAATTTCCAGAGAGGGCCATTGTCCAATTTTGCTTGGATTTGTTATAAATTAGAAAATAGTGGTTTTTAAAGATCTAGGTCCACATCATTAGCAGAGATCTAGATTAAGCTAAAACTCTTGGGGAGAGTCTAGAAAGAAGACATGGAAATAACCAATGAAATGACTGAATAAATCCTAAGGGGATTGGAACGGGGATACTGAAATAGTCCAAAATCCACTATTCCAGGCCACTTTTATGGGATTTTTGAGATTTTCGGAGCAGAAAAAGTGACCCCATATCACAAAACTGGAAAATTTTATTTATTCAAAATTTTACGTATTCATCATGAAAAATAACTTTGGTTTAGTGAAATTTTTCCATAAGTGCACATATTGTGAGGTAGCTAGTTTTGCTAAAAAAATCCAAGTCTGGAAAAAGGGGTGAAAAAGGACAAAGTTGCAGATTCTAGATTGTTGCAGTTTTTTACTGGAGCATAAGATTGAAAATATGAGAGTTGTTATGAATTCCTTTTAATTATTATTATCTATGTATCATATAATGTTTCTCTAGTTCTGACATATTTTCTTTTGTAGTTGACAGAAGTTGACATTTCAATAAAATTACACCAGTGGAGAAAATGCACAAAAGGGGTGAAAATGATTTTTTTCAGAAGCATTAACTTTCAGCTCAGAGATCAGAATGAGACATGAGTATAGTCGTGGGAAATATTTTTCAGAGGAGAATAACTTGGAGTTATTATAATTTGGTGAAATATGATACAATTCTTCATGAATTGAGCAGAAAAAAGGACATGTAACATCACTTGACAAAATTTCTATAATATGCATAATTCTGACAAAATGGTTGCTTGCACATTTTGCATAATTAAGGGATATAATCATATATTTCAAGATAAGAATCCATATTTGGGACATGGAGGAAGGAGAAGGAGCCTTCGGTCAAGACAAAGAAGCCAAAGGTAAAAATATCAGTGTTGGTAATGTAGAGACATAATTAAATGGGCACAAGAGTAGAGGGGTACAAGAACCATTAATAAAGAATGAGAAGCCTGAGAATAGAAGTGAAAAGTTACAAAGTAGAAAATGAGAGGTTTATAAGAGAACAAAACCAAATAAATGTTCAAGTAATGCAAAGCCTAAATCAGTTGCATATGCAAGCAAAGAATAGATCAGACTCAAGGCAGGAGGAAGAAGGAAGATATCATGAAAGAAGAGACAACTACCAAAGAGTTGGTCATTCAAGAAGTGTTAGAAGAACTCACATAAATCACTCACCTCCTTAATCAATAAGGAAATTTTATGCATCTAAATACTCCATAAACAATCCAAAAGTATCTCATGTTAAGCAACAAAGAAGAAGACATGAATTGGATAGTTTGCAAGGAGAGTTGAGGAATATTAAGCCACCATCCTTTGATGGTGAAAGAGAAAGGGAAGATGATGTTGAAGCCTAGTTTTTGGGAATCAAAAATTAATTTTAGTTGCACAACAACTCATCCAACCTAGAAGCTAGAATTTCCACATACCATTTGCATAGAAAAGTTGTTATGTGGTGGGATCAGTTGAAGCAAGTTGAATACATTAATGAGAGCAGGATCACTTGGAAGAAGTTCAAGAGATATTTTCAAAAGGAGTACCTTTGAGATCACTTCTATGACAAGAAGATGCAATAGTTATTTGAACTTAGGTTGGGAAGCATGGCCATGACGGAATATGAAAACAAGTTCTTGAGATTGTTGAAGTATGTGGGGTTTATCAATGATGAAAAACTGAATATTCAAAGGTTTTTGAGTGGACTGCCATCCTTTTATAAGGAAAAGATTCAAGATGATGAGCCTAGGACTTTAACCAAGACCATTAGGAAGGATAAGTACTTGTATGAGCAAGACAAGGGCAGAGAATCCATTCAGAAATATTGGAAGCATAAGAAGAAAGCGGAATCCGATCAAAGAAGAAAGAGATTCAAACCTCCTTTCAACAGAAACAATCCAAATACCAATCAATAAGAACAATGTACTAAGAAGGAATCCAAGAAGGAAGATTCCTTGGGAAAAAGAGGAAGACCACCAATCCAATGTTAGGGGTGCAAAGAAATTTACATATGCAAGGATTTCCCTCATAGAGGAGATAAAGCGAAGACTATGCACAACATCCAAGAGGCTACAATAGTAGAAGACATGGGAAGCATAAATGTAGCCTTAGAAGATCGACAAGCAGAGTACCAATCCAATATGATTGAAGTGAAATGTAAGATCATTAATCAGTCTGTTGTTATTTTAATTGATTTAGGAGCAAACCGTTGTTACATTGATCCTAAAATAGTGGATAGAATACATTTGGAGAAACTTAGTAAGCTTGAGACATCAATATTGGTTCAACTAGCCACTGGAACCAAAAGAACGGTCAATGTGGTTGTTAGAAGTTTTCCAATCAATCTGAATGGAGTGAGTACTAATCCCGATATGAATATCATCCCATTAAGATTTTATGATATCCTAATTGGAATGGATTGGATGGACAAGCATCATGTTGTTTTAGATTGTCATAACAAGACATTTACATGTCTTGATGAGGAAGTAAAACATATCACTGTGAAAGGAATTCCAAGACCCATTTCTATAAGGGAGATTTCAGCCTTACCGCTGAAGAGATGTTTCAAGAAATTATGTCAATTGTATGCAGCTCATGTGGAGGAGATAGAAAAGACAAAAGGGCCAAGCCTTGAAATTTTTTCAGTATTGCAAGAGTTCGAAGATGTATTTCAAGAAATACTAGGATTACCGCCAAAGAGGGAAATATATTTCTCTATCGATTTAGTACCAGGAGATGCCCCAATATCAAAAACACCTTACAAAATGAATACATCTGAATTAAAATAATTACAAGTGCAGCTGGAAGAATTGTTGAAGAAAACATGTACATACGCCTAAGTGTTTCACCTTGGAGAGCACCAATACTCTTTGTCAAAAAGAAGGATGGAATGTCAAGGCTGTGTATTGACTTTAGACCTCTAAATAAATCCATTATGAAGAAAAAATACTCTCTACCCAGAATTTATGACCTCTTTGATCAACTAAGAGGAGCAAATATATTTTCAAAGATAGACTTGAGATCGGGCTACCACCAGGTAAGAATCAAGGAAGAAGACATAAACAAGACAACCTTTAGAACCATGCATGGACATTATGAATTTGTAGTGGTGACATTTGGATTGACCAACGCACTAGTTGTCTTTATGTGCTTAATGAATGACATATTCATAAATTAGTTGGATAATTTTTTTCATTGTGTTTTTGGATGACATGATTATTTATTCTAAGTTTGAGGAAGAGCATGAACATCGATTGAGGTTGGTGTTGCAAGTGTTGAGGGAACAACATCTTTATACCAAGCTTAGTAAGTGTTCTTTTAACCAATAATAGATCCATTATTTGGGACACATCATTTCAGAAGAAGGTATAGAAGTGGATCCAGAGAAGATTGAATCCATTAGAGGATGGCCAACACCGAGGAATGTTTCAGAAATCAGATCTTTTATGGGATTAGCTAGATATTATAGGAGGTTTATAGCAGGGTTCTCTAAGATTTATCATCCCATGATTTCTTTACAAAATAAGGGAATCAAATTTGAATGGACAACAAAATGTGAAGAGAACTTTAATTTGTTAAAGGAATTACTTACTATTGCACCTAATTTGAAGATTGTTGACCCAACTAAGAATTTTTCGATATGTAAAAATGCATGCAAGGACTTGGTTGAGTCCTCACTCAAAATGGACATGTCAATAGTTATGAGTCCATAAATCTTAAAAAACATGAGAGGAATTATGCCACACATGATTTGGAGCTTGCTTCCATACTTCATGATTTGAGGATGTGGAGGCATTATCTCATGGGGAAGAGATTTGAATTAAGGACAGACCATAGTGGTCTGAAATATAATTTTTAACAACCAACTTTGAATGCCAGGTAGACAAGATGGCTGGAATTTTTAAGTGAGTATGACTTTGACATCAAGCATATCAAGGGAAAATAAAATAAAGTTGTTGATGCACTTAGCAGAAGAGCACATCTCCTACATGCTACAACTGTTAGTATGCATTAGTTAGATTTGAAGAGCGGAATTTTAGATATTGTTGTTACAGATCAACATTACCTACATGTAAAAGAAAGTTTACAATACGAAAATGTACAATAGAAAATCAAAGAGTATGAAATTAAGGAAGATGGATTACTTTTGCATAAGAACATCATTTATGTTCCTAGTTCCGAAGAACTTATGAATTTGGTGTTAAAGAAAATGCATAATGTTCGTTATGTCAGACATCTTGGTTACCAGTAAACAACTACAGAAGTAAGAAGCCAATTCTTTTGGCCTGGAATGAAGAAGGATGTTGTTGATTACATTGTTAGATGTATACAATGTCAGAGAATAAAATCTTAGCATAGAGACCCAACGGATTTGCTTCATCCATTATGTTATAGCAATTTTTGCCACACCCTATGCATAATTCTTTGGTGGCCTACCCTTTCCCTCTGCAGACTTAGTTTCCCCATTTTACTCAGTCAAAAGTAAACAATTCAAAATTTTGTACATATATGCGGGCTACAGTTATACAACTTGCTTATACGCGGGTTGATCCATTACAATCTACGTACATAGAATTTTGTGCTCAAAATTAAAAATATTTCAGATTTTCCATGTAAAGTCACAGCATATATGATCCTTGGCCTTTCATATGCTGGAAACACTCTGATTCGACCCTTCAATTCCCTTTAGATGCTATAAATTGAGCCATATACAAGCCTTAAAGGAGAAGAGAAAAGTGGAGAACAAGTACTCTTTGAAGAAATTTTGCCTCATATTGCATCCTTGAGTCTGCAATCCTTAGTCCTTTAAGTATGAACTCTCCTTATGTTCAGCCCCCAAGCTCTCCCTATCTTGTGAAGGAGGAACCCAATTACTCCTAGAACTTGTGAGCTTGCCTTGTGCAGGATTTAAGTGGTGAAGGTCCAGGTGGAGGGACTTAGTTTCTTGGTTTCGACGAGTTGTTGATACA
>SNQJ01S0091855.1:16535-32630 GCA_010110895.2 Picea sitchensis | reverse complement strand
TCTATCAATTATTATCTTTGAGATTTGTATTTGTAATATGCATGCTTGATTGGTTATTGTTGTGCATGGAATGTTTAAACATTTTTTTATGTTGTAACATGAATCTTGGTTATTGCATGAGTTGTTATTGTGTTTCTTTCATTCTTCTCTATTAATTAAATGTTATTAGAATTCAGAATCAATTTTGAATTAGCATAGTCAACCAATGGGTGGTTTGGTACGTTACAGATTGGTATCGGAGCTTCTGGTTGAAACAACAGACTGGTATGGGTTGAAACGAGTGTGAATCAGGCAAATTCATTGTCATAGATTTTGGTCTATGCAAGTTTGGGGAAAAAAATGAAAAAAAATTAGCGGGAAATGCCCCAAATTCATGAGCAGATTTAAGTTTGAAATAATTTAGAACTCTCTGAGAAATTAATGGATTCAATCTGCAGAGTTGCAGAGCCAAATTTGTTCTAAAAGTTCGAAAAAATCGTATTTTGATGACTGTTGTAGCGCGGAGAAGAGTTCAGAGATTCAACGGCCGAGATCGTGTTCGATATCGAGATCAACGACCTAGATTCTCCCTTGATAAATTTAAAAACTGATAGTGTTTCAAAGTTTGACAAAGTTATGAGATCAACGACTGAGATTCATTTCAGAGGTTTGGAAAAGGAGGAAGATCGACGATTCATATTCATTTTCAACCATTTGTGAAGTCAGAGAAAAGCAATGGTCAAGATCATCTTGGATGGGAGATCAACGACCCAGATTCACGTGGATTTTGCATGAAATTATCGAAGTGTTGAGAATGTCCATATGAAATCGTCGATGGTTGATGGATCAAGGATCGAGGATCGACGAGTTTGGTGAATTGTTGAAATTTGGCCAAATGACATATGATATCGTCGATGGTTGATGGATCGAGGGTCAACGAGTTTGGCGAAGTGTTGAAATTCAGCCAAATGAAATTTAAGATTGCCAATGGTTGATGGATCGAGGAACGACGAGTTTAGTGAAGTGTTGAAGTTTGGCCAAAGGACATCTAAGATTGTAGGTAGTTGATGGATCAGGGATTGAGAGATTTAATGCGGAATTCAGATTTTTCCAAGAGAAATTATCGATGACCAATGGAGAGAAGAGGGTGATGATGTGTCATACCACATCAACATCCACGTGTCATGCTATGTCAGCCTAGTTGATGCCTCAAGAATATGTGTCATGCATTGTTAACATCAATGTGTCATGTCGCGTCAGCATAGTTTCCATGTCAACCAACAGAGATGACCTATGGTCGACAATTGGGTCGATCAAATTGAGGAAGTGTTTTCAACAGTTGTCAGGGATCGAGCGAATTTGTGGGGAGTTCCATTCGCCAATGAATATCATCGACGATTGATGGCTAGGTCGATCGGTTAGGATTTGTGCACAAATCAGTCATCAGAGAGTTGTGATGATGATCGACAGTTGGGTAGACAGTTTGGGGAAAGTGTTGTGAGCACCAAAAGAGAATGTCTATCGTCGATGGCCGATGGAGCGCAAATAAATGGTCCATATTGTTTTTGATTTGATATCAACAGTGCAAATTGCTTAAGCTTGGAGACATTTTCGTATTTTGGCCATAATTGGAGAAAATACAGTCAGATTGAGATTAAACTTATGAGTTTTTTCCGCAGAGAGGAGAAATACAAAATTTCCAGAGAGGGCCATTGTCCAATTTTGCTTGGATTTGTTATAAATTAGAAAATAGTGGTTTTTAAAGATCTAGGTCCACATCATTAGCAGAGATCTAGATTAAGCTAAAACTCTTGGGGAGAGTCTAGAAAGAAGACATGGAAATAACCAATGAAATGACTGAATAAATCCTAAGGGGATTGGAACGGGGATACTGAAATAGTCCAAAATCCACTATTCCAGGCCACTTTTATGGGATTTTTGAGATTTTCGGAGCAGAAAAAGTGACCCCATATCACAAAACTGGAAAATTTTATTTATTCAAAATTTTACGTATTCATCATGAAAAATAACTTTGGTTTAGTGAAATTTTTCCATAAGTGCACATATTGTGAGGTAGCTAGTTTTGCTAAAAAAATCCAAGTCTGGAAAAAGGGGTGAAAAAGGACAAAGTTGCAGATTCTAGATTGTTGCAGTTTTTTACTGGAGCATAAGATTGAAAATATGAGAGTTGTTATGAATTCCTTTTAATTATTATTATCTATGTATCATATAATGTTTCTCTAGTTCTGACATATTTTCTTTTGTAGTTGACAGAAGTTGACATTTCAATAAAATTACACCAGTGGAGAAAATGCACAAAAGGGGTGAAAATGATTTTTTTCAGAAGCATTAACTTTCAGCTCAGAGATCAGAATGAGACATGAGTATAGTCGTGGGAAATATTTTTCAGAGGAGAATAACTTGGAGTTATTATAATTTGGTGAAATATGATACAATTCTTCATGAATTGAGCAGAAAAAAGGACATGTAACATCACTTGACAAAATTTCTATAATATGCATAATTCTGACAAAATGGTTGCTTGCACATTTTGCATAATTAAGGGATATAATCATATATTTCAAGATAAGAATCCATATTTGGGACATGGAGGAAGGAGAAGGAGCCTTCGGTCAAGACAAAGAAGCCAAAGGTAAAAATATCAGTGTTGGTAATGTAGAGACATAATTAAATGGGCACAAGAGTAGAGGGGTACAAGAACCATTAATAAAGAATGAGAAGCCTGAGAATAGAAGTGAAAAGTTACAAAGTAGAAAATGAGAGGTTTATAAGAGAACAAAACCAAATAAATGTTCAAGTAATGCAAAGCCTAAATCAGTTGCATATGCAAGCAAAGAATAGATCAGACTCAAGGCAGGAGGAAGAAGGAAGATATCATGAAAGAAGAGACAACTACCAAAGAGTTGGTCATTCAAGAAGTGTTAGAAGAACTCACATAAATCACTCACCTCCTTAATCAATAAGGAAATTTTATGCATCTAAATACTCCATAAACAATCCAAAAGTATCTCATGTTAAGCAACAAAGAAGAAGACATGAATTGGATAGTTTGCAAGGAGAGTTGAGGAATATTAAGCCACCATCCTTTGATGGTGAAAGAGAAAGGGAAGATGATGTTGAAGCCTAGTTTTTGGGAATCAAAAATTAATTTTAGTTGCACAACAACTCATCCAACCTAGAAGCTAGAATTTCCACATACCATTTGCATAGAAAAGTTGTTATGTGGTGGGATCAGTTGAAGCAAGTTGAATACATTAATGAGAGCAGGATCACTTGGAAGAAGTTCAAGAGATATTTTCAAAAGGAGTACCTTTGAGATCACTTCTATGACAAGAAGATGCAATAGTTATTTGAACTTAGGTTGGGAAGCATGGCCATGACGGAATATGAAAACAAGTTCTTGAGATTGTTGAAGTATGTGGGGTTTATCAATGATGAAAAACTGAATATTCAAAGGTTTTTGAGTGGACTGCCATCCTTTTATAAGGAAAAGATTCAAGATGATGAGCCTAGGACTTTAACCAAGACCATTAGGAAGGATAAGTACTTGTATGAGCAAGACAAGGGCAGAGAATCCATTCAGAAATATTGGAAGCATAAGAAGAAAGCGGAATCCGATCAAAGAAGAAAGAGATTCAAACCTCCTTTCAACAGAAACAATCCAAATACCAATCAATAAGAACAATGTACTAAGAAGGAATCCAAGAAGGAAGATTCCTTGGGAAAAAGAGGAAGACCACCAATCCAATGTTAGGGGTGCAAAGAAATTTACATATGCAAGGATTTCCCTCATAGAGGAGATAAAGCGAAGACTATGCACAACATCCAAGAGGCTACAATAGTAGAAGACATGGGAAGCATAAATGTAGCCTTAGAAGATCGACAAGCAGAGTACCAATCCAATATGATTGAAGTGAAATGTAAGATCATTAATCAGTCTGTTGTTATTTTAATTGATTTAGGAGCAAACCGTTGTTACATTGATCCTAAAATAGTGGATAGAATACATTTGGAGAAACTTAGTAAGCTTGAGACATCAATATTGGTTCAACTAGCCACTGGAACCAAAAGAACGGTCAATGTGGTTGTTAGAAGTTTTCCAATCAATCTGAATGGAGTGAGTACTAATCCCGATATGAATATCATCCCATTAAGATTTTATGATATCCTAATTGGAATGGATTGGATGGACAAGCATCATGTTGTTTTAGATTGTCATAACAAGACATTTACATGTCTTGATGAGGAAGTAAAACATATCACTGTGAAAGGAATTCCAAGACCCATTTCTATAAGGGAGATTTCAGCCTTACCGCTGAAGAGATGTTTCAAGAAATTATGTCAATTGTATGCAGCTCATGTGGAGGAGATAGAAAAGACAAAAGGGCCAAGCCTTGAAATTTTTTCAGTATTGCAAGAGTTCGAAGATGTATTTCAAGAAATACTAGGATTACCGCCAAAGAGGGAAATATATTTCTCTATCGATTTAGTACCAGGAGATGCCCCAATATCAAAAACACCTTACAAAATGAATACATCTGAATTAAAATAATTACAAGTGCAGCTGGAAGAATTGTTGAAGAAAACATGTACATACGCCTAAGTGTTTCACCTTGGAGAGCACCAATACTCTTTGTCAAAAAGAAGGATGGAATGTCAAGGCTGTGTATTGACTTTAGACCTCTAAATAAATCCATTATGAAGAAAAAATACTCTCTACCCAGAATTTATGACCTCTTTGATCAACTAAGAGGAGCAAATATATTTTCAAAGATAGACTTGAGATCGGGCTACCACCAGGTAAGAATCAAGGAAGAAGACATAAACAAGACAACCTTTAGAACCATGCATGGACATTATGAATTTGTAGTGGTGACATTTGGATTGACCAACGCACTAGTTGTCTTTATGTGCTTAATGAATGACATATTCATAAATTAGTTGGATAATTTTTTTCATTGTGTTTTTGGATGACATGATTATTTATTCTAAGTTTGAGGAAGAGCATGAACATCGATTGAGGTTGGTGTTGCAAGTGTTGAGGGAACAACATCTTTATACCAAGCTTAGTAAGTGTTCTTTTAACCAATAATAGATCCATTATTTGGGACACATCATTTCAGAAGAAGGTATAGAAGTGGATCCAGAGAAGATTGAATCCATTAGAGGATGGCCAACACCGAGGAATGTTTCAGAAATCAGATCTTTTATGGGATTAGCTAGATATTATAGGAGGTTTATAGCAGGGTTCTCTAAGATTTATCATCCCATGATTTCTTTACAAAATAAGGGAATCAAATTTGAATGGACAACAAAATGTGAAGAGAACTTTAATTTGTTAAAGGAATTACTTACTATTGCACCTAATTTGAAGATTGTTGACCCAACTAAGAATTTTTCGATATGTAAAAATGCATGCAAGGACTTGGTTGAGTCCTCACTCAAAATGGACATGTCAATAGTTATGAGTCCATAAATCTTAAAAAACATGAGAGGAATTATGCCACACATGATTTGGAGCTTGCTTCCATACTTCATGATTTGAGGATGTGGAGGCATTATCTCATGGGGAAGAGATTTGAATTAAGGACAGACCATAGTGGTCTGAAATATAATTTTTAACAACCAACTTTGAATGCCAGGTAGACAAGATGGCTGGAATTTTTAAGTGAGTATGACTTTGACATCAAGCATATCAAGGGAAAATAAAATAAAGTTGTTGATGCACTTAGCAGAAGAGCACATCTCCTACATGCTACAACTGTTAGTATGCATTAGTTAGATTTGAAGAGCGGAATTTTAGATATTGTTGTTACAGATCAACATTACCTACATGTAAAAGAAAGTTTACAATACGAAAATGTACAATAGAAAATCAAAGAGTATGAAATTAAGGAAGATGGATTACTTTTGCATAAGAACATCATTTATGTTCCTAGTTCCGAAGAACTTATGAATTTGGTGTTAAAGAAAATGCATAATGTTCGTTATGTCAGACATCTTGGTTACCAGTAAACAACTACAGAAGTAAGAAGCCAATTCTTTTGGCCTGGAATGAAGAAGGATGTTGTTGATTACATTGTTAGATGTATACAATGTCAGAGAATAAAATCTTAGCATAGAGACCCAACGGATTTGCTTCATCCATTATGTTATAGCAATTTTTGCCACACCCTATGCATAATTCTTTGGTGGCCTACCCTTTCCCTCTGCAGACTTAGTTTCCCCATTTTACTCAGTCAAAAGTAAACAATTCAAAATTTTGTACATATATGCGGGCTACAGTTATACAACTTGCTTATACGCGGGTTGATCCATTACAATCTACGTACATAGAATTTTGTGCTCAAAATTAAAAATATTTCAGATTTTCCATGTAAAGTCACAGCATATATGATCCTTGGCCTTTCATATGCTGGAAACACTCTGATTCGACCCTTCAATTCCCTTTAGATGCTATAAATTGAGCCATATACAAGCCTTAAAGGAGAAGAGAAAAGTGGAGAACAAGTACTCTTTGAAGAAATTTTGCCTCATATTGCATCCTTGAGTCTGCAATCCTTAGTCCTTTAAGTATGAACTCTCCTTATGTTCAGCCCCCAAGCTCTCCCTATCTTGTGAAGGAGGAACCCAATTACTCCTAGAACTTGTGAGCTTGCCTTGTGCAGGATTTAAGTGGTGAAGGTCCAGGTGGAGGGACTTAGTTTCTTGGTTTCGACGAGTTGTTGATACATGAGGTTGTCACCTATGTACTCTTGTTGATTATATCAATAGAAATACTCTTTTCTCGTCCAATTATATGTTGCAAATGTTTATATTATTTTCCACGGGTAAATTTTCTATACATGTTAATGGATTATGCTAGTTTATATGCTAACATTTTATACATTTTCCATATGCTTGTGTATCTTGGATGTTGAGGACAACTTGTAGGTATCAAGCATTGGATTGTGAGCTCAATGGTGGTCTCCTAGGAACGTTTGGAAGAGGTAGGCTTATGGCCTTTCTTTTGTTGGCATTTCCATTTATCTAGAATACTTTATATTTGAGTTGATTTCTTGGTGTCGTTTTGTATGTTGTGGTCCTACCCCAAACGATAGAGATTTATTTCTCATAACAGAATTGGTGATTCCACTGGGGAATTCTCCTTTTTTGGGTTAGTTGGTGATTTTTCTCTTTGATTGCTCTCGGTTTGCTTGAGTTTTTTTGTCACATGTAGCTTAAAAACTTGTAAATTGTTGTATAACTAAGTTGCTTGGACTAATTCTTACCCAGTTAGTGTTTTTATTGGCATACACGGGTTTTCCATGAACAGTCACGTACATACGTGGGTTGTCTGTGTCTAGGATGTGTATATACGCTTATGTTCCCCGAACAATTGCGTACACCTTTTTATAATACTTTTAGGTTCAGTTTGGTGTGTTTTGGGTGAGTCCTAAGTGTTGTTGAGTCTTCTTGGGTCTTTGCTCTGTCTGTTGAGTGCTTGCAGAGTGATAAGAAGTTGTGTTATTGTTTAATTTTTGGCAAACTTGCTTCTTTTTATCATTTTTAGTTCTTGCAATTAGGTCTGAGTAGTAGTTTATTGGTGTCATGCTTGGCTTGTCTTTATGTGCTTGCAGTAGGGTCTATCTGAGAGGTTTTTAGTTTAGTTTTTCATTTTCATTCCTTTATATTGAAGATACAAAAAAAAAATCGGATTTTGCATTTTCATTTTCCTATATTGAAAATACAAAAAATTTACCATTTCTTTTGAAAAACAAGATTAGTACTTAGCAGTGTTTTTACACGTGCTTATTTCATATGTTGATTCATAACACCATTAGTTTCATGACTGTAGCTCTTGAGTAAACAAAATCCACTAAAATTAATGCTCAGTAATTAAAATTGATTAGAAATATTTTATCTTTTAGGGTACACAAACAAGTTTAGGATTTAGGGCCTTGGAATAGGATTTTGTGAGTAAAATTCTCCAAGGCTACAAAACTCAAAGCATGTGTTTGTCCAGGGAGTAGTGAAATCCATTGTATAATTGGTGTTCTCAGGAGAAATCACTAAAACTAGAGTTAATCACGAGGTTGCACAAATTTGGTTGCAGAGATAACCCTCTAATACCTTCCTAGCATCAGAGATATTTATGGGGTTCTATTCATAACCGGGGGTTCTTGGGGTACCTCGATGCTTCTTAAGCTTCAAGATTAGCTACCCTTCCCATGGGGTGGACCTAACCTATGATTGTTTGCTTGAGCATTTGTTATATCGCAATGACCTTAGTTTCTTATCCTAGGTATCCACACATGTTACTTGCAGGGATTATTCTATAGGTACCCTGAGTCAAATAGGGATCGGAAAACACACAAAGTTTATGGAGGATATTCTATTTGGAGGGGTTTGAATGATTGCATTGTGAATCCCACAAGGGTCCTTATAACTGATTTTGTTACCTTCTCTCTATTATTCGAGAGTCTCAATCCCTTCCTAGGAGAGGTGTACCTTCTTTAGTTTGGGAGGCCCCTTTTCAACCACCCTCTCTTGTTTTCATGAATTGGATTCTAGTTTTATTTAGGAGTGTGTTATTTGTATATTATTTTTCCTTAGGATTTTGCATTACGTCACGAGTTTTAAGTCATCGTGGAGCGAGACTAGCCTCCCTGTCAGTCTCGTCGTCTCTTGAAGCATGTGATATAGTCCTTATGTTGTGAATAATCCTTCAAACTAGTCGCCAACTTCTGTTAGCCATGTTGAAGACATGTCCCTAGCCTCCACTAGTCATGCTGAGGGAAAGCAACCAGTCCCTGCGAGTCATGCCGAGAGCAAAATTCCATTCATTGCTAGTCATATTGGTGTTAAGTCATCAACCTCTGCAAGTCATGTTGGAGTCTAGTTACCAACCTCTGCGAGTCATGTTGGATACCTATCAATAACCTTTTCAAGTCACATTGAAGACAACCCACCAGCTATTATAAGTCATGCTGGGGGCATCGATATTTTTTCTTCCATTTTGATCTGTTCCGACAGGTTATGATCTCGAAACTTGCATATAGGTTAGATTTTCCCCTGTATGCATTTTTGCATTATCCATTTCTTGATTCTTTCAGCCTTAGGATCGACCCTAATGAGTTGCAACACAAAACCTCCTTTGTTGTTTAGAAGTGTTGTGATGCATATGGTAGAGCCTACTTTCCATGGACGTCCTAGCTTAGAATCCCTTATGTATTATGGCGCTCATTCTGCAAGATTTTTCGTTAGGCTTGGGAGTCTTATTTAGTTCCTCCATGAAATTGTGTATGAAATTCATTCTTCTTACTCAATGTTCTTCTGGTTATTACCTATGGGACTCCCCCCATTACATCTTGGAGTCTCAGTTAAGCTCTTTTCAGACACCTTAAAAATCAAAAAAATTCCGAGTGAGCTTGATTTCTTTCACCCTCGTTAAGTGGATTTGAAAGGACATCTATTCGGTATAAGTTTACCCCTTTTCATATCGAATGGACTAACTACGAAAAAAATAACTCTAGGTCAACATTGACTAGAAGATTTCTCCTTGGTAATTTTTTACACTTTTTCGAGCTTGGGAGACTAAATTTATGAAAAAGAACACTATTGGAAACCTACTTCCTAATGTCAAGTTGTAATTGCATTTCATTATCCTACTTTAATTGTTGAGCCTAGTGTTGGCTCCCACTTTTTCATTATAATCCCATTGCCCCAACATTTCTCAATATTCACCAAGCATTACCTTTCACATATCCTTTGCAACTTGACACCCCTTACCCCTAGATGAAACATTCCCTCGAGTGTCCATATCATGCACGCATTCTCGTACATTGAGCATAGGTATGTTCCATTGCATGGAACTAGTTTTCTTGTTCACGACACTTGTTTCCTCTCTTGT
Organism: Picea sitchensis; assembly: GCA_010110895.2. Taxonomy (NCBI): domain Eukaryota; kingdom Viridiplantae; phylum Streptophyta; class Pinopsida; order Pinales; family Pinaceae; genus Picea; species Picea sitchensis. The sequence goes on along the minus strand of SNQJ01S0091855.1, from coordinate 22,738 downwards.
ATCATAACATTCTTTTACCTCTTTTTAGGATTTAATAATATGAAAAAGACAAAAAAATCGAAAAACAAAAAAACAAGGGAAAGAAAAGCATATTATCTTCTATCGACAATAGTCGTGTCTCTTTTGAACAGAGCACGAATTTTTGAGTCCATTCATCAAAGGTTTGGGTTTATCATGGCCTTAGGAAGTTGAACTCGTTACTGAGAGCTTACTCCTCCGACTGATTATTCTTCTAGTCCCTATGGAGAGTTTTTTTATGCCTCTTGCATCAAAAACTTTTGTCAATTTTCAGTCTTGATTCTATGTTTCCCGAGTTATCCATATGTTTCATGCTCTTGTTCAAAGGAAGTTTAAACCTATGTCAGTCATTTCTTAGAATTCTTGACTTTGCATACCATCCCTTTACAAGTGAATCTCATAATCACGTGAAGTTGTTGTCCTAACTTGCACCTTGGGCCTACTTTCATCATTGGTAGGTGACCTTGAACCTAGCATATGACATCTCTTCATTAGTTGTTGACTGGGTGGTTTCCCTTGTGTTCGACGACAAGAAATCTATTCACACATTGAGATTCATGTAGTGTCTTGGATTCCATTAGACCCTATTGGTGGTTTCCTCGCCTTTGTTGGAAATTTTCATTAATGATTGTTATTCAGAGGGTCCCTTTTGTGTACTACTTGCATCTGGTGCACGTGAGAAACACACATGGTCATTGATTCATGCATATCATGTTCATCTGAGTTCTTACTAATCATCAAGTGTTGCCTTGTATCTCGTGTTGGATGATGTGGGATACCTTAATGCCATCCTTTCAACGAATCTCATTCCATCGACTTCAACTCATCATCTAGAGTCATAAGAGTACCTAGAGGCTTGCATTCATTAGTGGTAGGTTCTATCGTCATAAACAGTTGGGAATACATTAATGTATCATGCTCTATGGATTCTTCAAGTGTTTGACCTCAACACCTTTATTCACACCTATTGAATGTACTTGGTTCCTTAACTCCTACTTTCATCATCGATGGGTTTTCGCGTGGTTGTTAACGATATACCTCTATGACCGGTAATCAAACGAAGTCTCATTGTGTTTGAGTTCAACTAATTTATTCACACGATGTAGACTTGCACCATCGATGATTAGTGTAAAGACCTCAAACTCATAGTAGTAGGACCTCATATATGCTATTGTCTTTCATCGCACCAGTCTTGTATGAATTCAGTTATCATGGAAGATCAAATTGTACTTCATTGCATACATATATCTTCAGTTGATTTTGATACTAGACTCCACTGTGTTTTGTTCATGCCTATTGTTGTAGGAAAACCTCCCTGCGGACAGGTAGATTGCCTCAAAGAGCTTGACCCTAACTCTAAGACAGAAAATGATTAACGTGGACACTGACTTCCTTTCAAATCTATCTAAACTAACACATGAGAAGGAAGGAGAACAAAAGTACCTCTTTATCGACGTTTTTCCATGCACGCTCTGAGTTGCGCTCTGATCCTTTGCTCCTCGCTGAGTTCTGTGGACAAAAAAGATACGACCACTTCCTACTCTATTGATATTAGTTTGAAAATATATCTATCTATCAATGATAAGTTCATGTAACATCAAACACAAACTAGAAAGAGACAGGCCAAGCGTGTCATATTAATGAGAATAACGACAAAAATACTTACAATCGTAGATGCGAATGCGACAGCTTCATCAAGTCCCCTTCGTCTAACCCTTGCTCGAAAGATCCACAACCTGGATAACAACAGCTTCATTGATCACTCTTCTTTGGATGACTGTGTGTTTCCTATAAGATCATAGGTTTCATACTAGCAATTCTTCCCCCTTTTCACCATCATAGAGCCTGCTTATATAGGTTAAGAGGAGCTTAACCTCTTGAGTTATCTTTAGAAAAAGTTGGGGAACCTTCTCCTTAGATCAGGGATCTCATGATGAAACCAAGAATTTGAATGCAACTGCCTTCTAATCTTGAAAGATCCTCCCCTTATTCTCCTCAATGGGCCAACTACTACCTCAGATTAGGCAGCGCTTATGTAAAAGGGTCATCAGAGCGTTGTAGCGCTCCCTGAGAAGATTAAGGGAAGCGCCAGCGCTCCAAAAGTGAGTAGCACTCCTTCAGAAGGGCAGGAGAGCATTATAACGCTCCATGAAGCCTTGTAGGGGGGCGCCAACGCTCCTAAGGCTGATATAGAGGAGCGCTCCCCCTCAAAACCTTTGTTTCAGAGCTCTTTTCAGGTGTCAAGAGTCCCTTGACTTCAGTTAACCATTTCTCCTTCTTCAAACCAAGTACATGAGATGTTTTAAGTGCCTCCTTAGTGTCGTCATTAAGGCAGTATGCTTGAACAACGTTTGCGACACTTATGAACAACTTGCGACACTTGCAAAAGTTGTAAGGAAGATGCGACACTTACGACAATTGAGAGGAACATGCGACACTTATCCAGTTGAGTAAATTTGACGTGTAACAGAATGCCCCCCAAAGTATGAAGTTAGAAGATGTGAACTGATGACTGAAATACTTTGTAGACGTTCAAGAAAGGGTATAGACTCGGAGAACCTGTCGGAATCTACACACAAAAATCCAACAAATATCATGACATATTTCAAAACCCAAGGCAAGCATACCTATGCTTGGGTGATCAAGAATTTCGAGATATGGCCACCATAAAATACACTACGGATCCATAATAGTATTGATAAGAAGGTATAGCCACCGAAAATACAATGTGGATCTATACTCTGATGACCGAAATGATCGTAGCCACGAAGAATACACAGTGGATCTACGAGATGACAAGACATAGCCACGACCAATACAAATTGGATCTATGTAACAGTGTATGTGTTCTTTGTCCAATGGAGATTCCTTTGCAGCATGGGCGAAGAATATATCAAAGTGGTTGCTCAACCCAGGGTCTTCTTACTAATCCCGATGTGGTACGATTCTAACCATGTGAATGGATGTCTTGATGTCGAACATGGCAGAAACCACTTGATTACCGGTCAATGGTGATCTCCCTCGCGCTTGTTAACGGTTCACACCATTGNAGGGGTCAATGATGTGAACCCACTGTCGAACGTGAGGAGGCCTGCCATTGAGGCATGTAGGTCCCAAAGTACTAATTGGTTTCTAAGTCTGATTCCCGGATAATGTGTTGAAGTCGACAGGAATAGACTCATCGAGGGAGGGCCTTGATGTATCCCCCATCAACGACACGAAACATACATGGAGATGTAATTTGTAGATCAAATGGACATGGACTGACACAGGTTTTGAGGCAAGATATTTGGGATGGTTGACTCTCGAGGCAGATACTTCCCTTGAACACTGAGGCACATCAACAAAACATGACATGGACAAAAACTATGCAGTGGATACCGTGACTTGCGTTGGGTGACCCAAAGGAGCGAAAGGAACTCAAGGATTGGCTCAGTGCAGAGGTTCAGCGGATTATGATATGTTCAAATGACAAAGTGTTGTGTTCAAGGGCGACTCTAAGAAGTGTTGGATGATGTTCTCAAGAGACTGCTTGGCTTGTCCCTTTCAATTTTTCCCCCATTCAGATAGATGAGTACCTCTTTTTTTATTAATGAGCTCGAGGAGGATAACACATGCTCGATATAACTCACCTTCGGTAAGTTCCTCTTCCCTTGTTTAACGAACCGGAAGAAGTAAGGGTTCGATCCCATATGGGCCTGTCGATGTGTGCTTTAACGAGTCCAAAGACAGAAAACTCGAAGGTTTTTCGGGATTATAGAGTTTGGAAAAACACTTAAAAGAGAACTCTCTCAGTTCCTTTTTCGTACAGTAGTCCAACGATACCGAAAAAGGGGTAAACTATCGCTCGAAAGACGCCCTTTCTGACCTTTTAACGAGTGTGAAAGGAAGCAAGGTCACTCGACAATCTTTTCATATTTAGAGAGTCTGAAAAGGGTTTAAAGTAGACTCCAGGGGGGTTCCTTTTTTGTGTGGTGTCCATACAAGTCTGAAAAAGAGATAAAAGTTCACCCGGTTACGTTCTCATATTATCGAGCTTGAGAACGAACTAAGACTAAGCTCATAAGTGTGACAAGGTGAATCACCTGTCAGAACTGCCAGGAAACCTGCGATGTTAGAACTACAAACCAGGGATTAGTGAAGCCAACATATTATTAGAGAAACCCATAAATGACCATACATTATAAAAAATGAAAATTTATAAATAACAATTCATTGAAAACTTCATTTACCATTTCATTTTGCAAGGATTTTGGAGTAGTGGAGAATCTCATTTTGAAGTGGACCTTGTTTAATTCGCTGCCGAAGCTACGGTTGACCATTTCGCTTGTCGTTCAGACCAGGTAGATGTCCATCCCTCCATATTTCAAACACATGGTTTCACATTCATTTTCATAGCATAATTTATTTTAAAATATGAAGCCCTAAGTTGCCCCAATTAAAACCAAATCGGCCTCTTTGAAAATTAATGGAAAAATGGGATTCTTTTACAAAAAACGTTTTGGGAAAGGATGGCTAAGATGCCAATGCCCTATTAATCAATTAGATAGGTCGTTTTTTTAGCAAGGAATCCATAAGAAAACCCCCACGCACACCCACGCAGCCATAAAATCGTTTTGATCTTTTTAAATGTTTTTATCATTGTTTGATGTATGTTAAATGCTTAAGATAGGGCGTGGTGGTTATAAAGAGTGTGTGGTTACTTTTTAAATGACGTGGACATCTTATTTCATGTTTTAAATTGCTTTTGAAAATTGTCGAAATTGCCAAAACGTGGAAATAATGAGTTTCTTTATTTTTTTGTTTTGTAGGTAACTTCGGCAACCATGATCGAGTGGAAGGAAAGAAAACATGAGGTGGATGACTTAGCCGCCTTGCAGAGTCCTCGCACACGGGCCGCCTTGCGAGCTTGTGGTTTGCTCAAGTTCTTCAAGTTGCAAAAAATGAAGAAAGAGATCTTACTTCTCGAGCATATGATTGGCCTATGGGATGTTGCAGAACAAGGATTCTGTATCGGCACACAAATTTTAACCATTGAGTTAGAAGACGTGTACTTTTTGACCGACCGCTCGAAAAGAGGGCCCCCCATACTTTTCTCTGGGCAGAGGGCGCTACCTGAGCAAGTGGACGTGTATCTGGCATGCCACTGTATCCCAGGAGCAAGGCTGGTAGGGGGTAGAATCCCTATCAAAGACATTCAAGAGCTACCCCTCCGGTCTATACTGTTTGCTATCACGAGCGTGACAGGCAACACTAGTGCTCATCTAGCATCAAGATCTCAGGTGGCTTACGGTGTTCAGTGTTTGGAACCAACACTGTTCAATTGGAGTGCAGGGTTCCTTCGAAATGTGAAGGAACAGATTTCACGGTGCAGGATTAGACAGAAGCAGTTTGGCTATGGCTCGTTTTTGGTCTCATTTTTTCTAGAGCGCATCCCCCAGATGCAGCCTCAGATAGCACTGGCAGTGCAACCAGTGGATGAAACGAGGATGGAGAGGTGGACTAGTCTGTCTCCAAGACTAGTATCGAAGTCAGAGCTCCATTTCACTGGCGATTTCTTTGCCTGGCTGAGACGACAATACCTCTAGATAGAGGACTTCCCTTATGTTGAGGTAGATTTCTGCGGGAGCATGGACTTGATTTTGCCCGCGGGGGAAGACTGGGATGTGTCAGGTAAGAGACTAAGCCATACCTTGTCTAGTTTTTGTTTTTTGAGTTTTTAATGTATATCTATTTTTTTGGGGGTATGTAGAAGAGTTTTTAACAAATGTGTTGTTTTCAACGTGCAGACAAGGGAGCAGTGCGCCCGACTGATATACTGGTACCAGGACATCGTGGAAGCGTCCCGATTGCAGCAGATCCAGCAGTACCAGTAGTAGGTCTCCAGGAAGTTGAGAGAAACCTCCAAGGCCTTACGATGGGCATCCCTCCTCTGCAGAGGGGGGAAGTGCCTTTACATTTGCAGAGGCACACTGTGGGAGTACCAGAGAATATCAATTCTCGATTGAGGCGCGTAGTGTGTGCCGTGATGTGTTATTCGCAGCACAATGTAGTGCGGGGAGATTAGAGTCTCTTTGTTGATTATATTTTGTATGCCTTGTCATGCGACGTTGTATGGGTGGAAAGACCCAATATTTTGTTCTTCTACATACTTTTTTATGTAATCCAAACATTTCAGTCACGCC
>SNQJ01S0091854.1:0-22933 GCA_010110895.2 Picea sitchensis | reverse complement strand
GAGTGCTCGGATCCAATCCAACAGCTCCTCTACGTTTAGATTTCCCTCATAGACGGGAATATCCATCTTCGTCTTCGAGCTCATCCTCGAAATGGCCCTAATCAACCTCTCTGTCGAGGCATCTTCTGTGGCGACCTCTTCTTGGTCGTGTCCAGCTTCCTCTTCAACCTCAGGATCACTGAACTCTGCTGCACCCGCTCCACGCCTCTGGGTGGCCTCCATATCTTCGAGTCTCGCCCTGAGATCTCGTATTTGACGTTCCATTTCTGGATTCCCTACCAGATTCCCTGCTTTCCTACCCCTTCTTCGGGCGTCCCTGTTCTCACGATCGGGTGACTGCCTTTCCCTCCTGGGCGGCATTATATCTCTTCTATCTCTGCTTCAGAAAACAAAGTTACTCCCGCTCTGATCCCCTCTGACGCAAGTCTTGAGTATCAGAGTACTTTCCTTTCTCCTTCCCTTCTCTCGCCTGCAATATATAGACAAGACTTCAGAGCTCTGATACCACTCTGACGCAAGTCGCCCCTCACCGAGCAAGCTGCCTCCACCAGGACCTTCGGTTTCTCACGGGCCCGAAGAGTCAACACTCTTCAACTCCCTCGGGAGTTCACTACCCACAGTAGGCTCCTTCGGCTATCTTCCCCTTCGGAAATCGGGATATCGCGACTCGGGAGTTCGCGGTTTGCTCGAACACAATTCACATACAAAACAAAACCCCGATCCCCGATGGTCAACGGTCAACAGCTTCTATTCGGGAATTTTCCTATCGGGAAGTCGGAGTATGCGATGTCAGGAACCCTTGACACCACAAAGTCCCGAACCCCAAACTCTGATAGCACGTGCAGGCTTGGACCTCTCACCTGCGAATTCCGTTGTATTGCCACATGTCTCCCACTTTGTCTTGGGAACCCACCTTTCCACGTCCTCTTCAGGATTTCGCGGATCGCGAATCTGTGGTGTAAGTTTCTTTTGGTGTCGAAAACTCCGAAATACCGAACCCCGATATCCGGGATCTTATGCCACCTATCCCTCCGATGATCGATGGCTCCCGTTCATTCGGGAAATAACAACTCGCGATTTCACGGGGCATAAACTCTTACTTCGTCATTCCCCGAACGCCGGAACTCTGATCTCTCCGGATTGTGCCACCTGTCCCTCCGATGATCGACGGCTCCCGTAGATTCGGGAAATCGCGTCTCAGGATTTCACGAGATGTGAAACTATCGCCCTATCAATCCCCAAATGCTGAAACTCCGAATTCCAATGGACTTGGGTTCTTCTCCACCTGTACTCACGGGTTAACTCCAACGCGATCTAACGATCCTCGGGGTTTCGTGAAACTTCACGGGGATCACCAGCCGTCGATTCTCTTTCTCTGAGAACTCCTTCTGCTCTTAAGGATGGATTCTGTCCACACTCCACCTGAGTCTGTTCCTCGACACTTATAAGGAATTATCCCTCCTGAGCTTTGTCCTTCTGACCCCTTCAGAGGACTTTCATGCACTTCCTGTATCCGACTTTCAAGGACCTTCAAAGTGTTGAATTCCTTTTGGGTTTTATTTACCCAGACTTGCTACTAGGCCTCGCGTCCAATCTGCACTCACCTGCACGACTTGAACAATTTAACTTAACCCTGGGCAACAGAGAACAAAGTTCACTACTTAGCCTCCTCGACGCACTCTATGCGGAGGAATTCGACTGCACTCTATGCAGGAATCTCCTGGCCTAAGCAGAGAAACAATTGAAACTCATTCCCTCAGGTTACGAACCTGATACGCAATCACATACGCAGCATATATAGATAAGCATAAAAAGAAGCAAATATACAACAGCATAATACCAACAACACAAAGAGACTGAACACATCCATGGAATTGAATCAGGGCTCTTCCTATTAATTCAATAACTGTACATGGAAGTTCTTTCCCAGCTCTCCCTGCTCTGCTCTCTTCTTCTCTAATGCTAATGCTGAATGATAAATCAATTACACAAGGAGGGTGCCTATATTCGTTTTCCCTCCTGGAAGATGAAACTGTCTAATCTACAGCTAACCCTATCTACCAGCATTTAAAACTGTTAAAGGCCTCCTTATCAACATTATATTACAAATGCGCTCAGCCTTGAATGCCTTTAGTAAACGGCGGCGCAACAATACCAAGGTGAAATTCAAAATCGAAAAGGTTTGCTGGCTTGTCCAGCTGTACAATCTCTTTCTCCTCGCATTGGTTCGTATGATGTATTGCGGATGCTCCTGCATCAGATCATCTATCCGTGGCATTAGGTACCTATTTTTCACTGTAGCATGGTTCAAGTCCCTGTAATCTATACACAGTCGTAAGGAACTATCCTTCTTCTTCACAAAAATTATTGGTGAACCCCAAGGTGAGACACTGGGCCTTATTAGCCCTAAGTCAAGTAGCTCCTTCAACTGCATCTGAAACTCAAAAATTTCTAGTGTTKTCATCCTATACARAGTCTTGGAAATTGGTTATGCGCCAGGTTTTAGCTCAATAGTAAAATCAAGCTCCCTCTCAAGAGGTAACCCTGGMAACTCGTTCGAAAAAACATCCTTAAATTCTGACAATACTGGGTACTRATCCAAGGAGGGTCCTTTCCTTTCACTCATTGCTTCCACTACATAAAGTCGACAGCCTTGCCTCATGCACCWCTTAACTTTCATAGTTGAGATAAAGCGTAGAAACACCCTTCTCCGTACACTATGGATCTCTACTGTCCTTCCTTCATCGTCAACACAAAGCACCCTTTTTGTGAAATAGTCTACCATAGCTTGATGGGATTCTAACCAATTCATTACAATGATTAGGTCATATGTCCTGAGAGTAGTGACRTATACCTTCGACCTGGTAGTACACACTCGCAGGTGGTGGTGGCGACGTTGGTGGTCTCTGCGATGATGCCCCTCTGTCTCAATTTCCTCGAGTCCTAACCATCCTGTATAATTGAATCTGCATCAACCAAAAGTTTGTTAGGGAGAGTCTAGGGCAGTTCACATATGCGCAACTTAAACTTGAAAACAAGGTTAGGTGTAAGTTTTTTTTTTACTTGTCTGTAAACAGACGTTACTGTCTTTAGGGGAAGTGGCTAGGTCAGCATTAAAGCATCTAAGCTCGATGTCTTCGCCTAAGAAAACTACTGACTCCCTCGCCTGGTAGCTACGCTAGCACTGTACCACACTCGCCAATTCCTCTAACTTACCTTCCTAGTGCGCATGAAGCCCCCTCCCGCTTATCCTGGTCTAAGTCCTTAAATTTTTCGTTTAAAACTAATTAATGTGATTTTCAACCTAATGTTGATTAATTGTTAAGAACTAAAAATCTAGACTAAACTTTAACCTAAGTTTCAATCGTCTTAATCAACACATTCAATTTAATTAATATTATTATTAGTGATTAATTCATTAAGTACATAATTAATCACTAATTTAATTAATGATTTCAATTGATTAACCACTTTTAATTAATCACATTAATTATACTTATAAAACATACTTAATCAGCCTTGATTAATCATACTTTAATTTTATTTTAAAACATAAATTTAAATATATAATTAAATCTTAAACTAAATTTTATTATTAAATCAAAGATTAAACCATGTTTTATTATTAAATAATTAAATCTTAAACTAAATTTAAACTAAATAAGTTTTCTTGTTTTATTAAATAATTAAAATTTAAACTAATTTAAGCAATTAAAATTAAAATTTAATAAAAATTAAAAGAATAATTAATTAATATAAAAAATATAAATTACAATAATCAAAACGCAATTAAATAAAATAATAATAAAATTAAAATAATAATAATAAGTGTGGGCACGCAGGAAGCCCATGTGCCCTGCCCTCGCTTCCTCCCACTCTCCTTATCTAAACCCTAAACTCTCATTTTCCCACTCGTTTTTCCTCTTGCGAGGCCCCTAGCTACACGGTCGGCCGCCATGACTAGCCTCATCTTTCTCTATGTATATGCAACCTCCTGGCTTCGGCCTTGAATATCTACACAGTTGTGGGTTCAAAACGCCTTTGTTGTGCATAAATAAACTCTCATTGGTGTAGTGATAAGGCAATGGGTTTGTCTTACGGAGGTTGCAGGTTTGAACCTCCCGGTTCTCCTTCCTTTGTGAAGGTGTTATGCTGGTAGGAGAGGTCGTCCACGCATTATGCACTGGTCATACACCCGAGCTCCAATGTGTCGCCTCCAGTTCAAATCCGATAAGCTCCACAACTCTTGCTAGCCGGGTAGCTCTGACTTGTGTGCAAAGTATAGTCACGTGGTCTTGTCGCCTGTGTGCTATCTTTGACTTGTGTGTTGTGATGCATGTGGGTGTAGGTTCTTGTGCGTTGGGCCCTCGGTCTCTACTAAATTGTGCACTGCTAACGGGTAGAGAGAATAATAGACTCCCTTTGATGGCATGTCGGAATACTTTCAATGGCTCGAGGCTTGATGTGAATCGTGGATGGGCCTTACAGGCCAATATTTTTTTTTCTTTCTGGTATTACTTTTTTCTTCTTTTTTTTCAGTTGTGCAAGGAACAGTTTCGTGTGCTTGGCGCTTGGCTTGTATGATGCTTGAATAATGGAAGATTTGTCCTGTGGGCACTTACAATACCTCTCGTCGGTTCTCCTCGTAGCCTTTGATGATGTGAGTGCTACCTTGTGTGTGGTGCTTGATGATGGCACATGTATTTGATACTTGGCGTTGCTTTGTGATGGACACATATAACTGTATTTGATATATAGACTTGCAGATTGGGCTGAAATCCCAATATGATTTTGTTTTTTTACCTTTTTTTTTTTTAATATATATATATATATATATATATAGTTTAAATACCAACACTGTATCAATTCAAAATATTCAGTACCAAAATCTCCTTCCTTATTGCAACACTAATGTTGCTTGCATGGCCAACGATATTGTATATATGTTGAGTCGAGACATTAAAATAAAATTAAAACAAATCACGACCCTTCGAACAATAGTGAACAGTAGCTGTGTAGCAAAGAGCTTGCAATGTCAGTTGTATCGTGGCCGTACATGCCTTCATGTGCCTTTCGTCTCTTGCCACGACCTCTGAAATCGTGGCACCTCTGTCGGTTAGCATCCATAAGCTCTTAAATGCCCGATTTTCTCTAATTTATGATTTTATGGAGATTTTATTTGATCCTTTATAGAAATTCTATGTAAAGCCCTCGAAATCTACTACTCCCTCTATCATACATATTTATGGAATGTTTCTTTGTATCGATTTTCTGAAGGTTAAAGGATTTTAAAATGTTTATATTTTTAGATTTTAATATTCTAATAATTATATTGAAAACTAAATATTATGTTATTCAAATATTTATATATGTTTATTTATATATATATAGTTATTTACATATCTGTTTAGAAATTCCTAGGCAGAATTGCTATATATATTTGTTTGTTTGTTTGAAACAAGTATTAAAATTCATTTAACACTTTCAATATGTATAATATTATACCATTTTCATTTTCAATGTGCATATTGTTTTTATATATAGATCTGTATATAAAAAAAACATATTGTGTGCTTGGCTTGCAGGTTAGGTGGAGCTGGAGCTTGGCCCAGATTTGTATACATTTATGTACACACTCCCCTGTATTTCTATATACAGAGTATTGATGTGTTTCTAACCATTTCTGTTTGCATAACCCCTTTCATGGATTTCATTGTACAGGTCAACAAGTTTTAAAGTTTTAGAGGGTTTCAGGGCTGGTTTTTTTTTTGAAAGGATTTCAAGAGTCATAAATAAAAGGGTTTCAGGTTGCAGGTTTTCAGGGTTGTTTACATGACACATAACACAACTTTCATTCAATATTCAAGAGGATGGGTGGGTAAGTAGGCCCTTGGTCCTAGATTTTTAACTAGGGCTCTGATACCATGTGTAAATACCTTTACTAAGGCTTCAAAGTTAAATAGTAAATTTGTAATCTAAATTACTTTTCTTTTCTTGAACATGACATCTAATTTCTATTTATGTTTTCATTACAACAAATCTATCTAATTTATGTTGATGTACTAGCAATTTTAATCATTTTAGATATCAAATACTCAAATTATACAGTCCAAAATAGTCACAAATAGATTACACAACATATTACACATTTTCAATACATAGATACGTATCATAACTTTCATTCTTAACAAAATTAATACTGGTAAAATACCTCTTGAAGAAGAAGTTTGTCCCTTTCTTTCCTGTTGTTGCAAATTGCTTGAAACGGCCTGAAAATTGATTGAAACTGCCTGAAAAGTGAATCTTTTCATCCTTGCCAGCTAGGAATAGAGTCTCTCCGGCTCCCTAGCTCCAAGAACCCTTGCGGTTTCCTGGCCCCGCGAGCCCAAAATCCCCAGCAACCCCAGTGCCCCCTGTGACAGACCTCAAACAATCTCCTCCACAAAACCACAACCAGATCCTCCAAACAGAGCCTATAATACCATCCTCCCCAAAATAATGTTCCCCCCTCAATTAGGTGTCAACCACCTTATCCCCTTTTCATTAATGGGTTGATCTTCCGATACAAAATAATAATTTATAATTTATTAATCTGGATTTTATTAAACATATATTAAATCATGAAATTAATTAATTAATTAATTAAACCAATATACATTCAACAAATATTTAACTAGGACAATTAATTAATTAAACTAATATACATTAAACAATTATTTAAATCATGACAATTGATTAATTACTTAGGGTTGTTACATGCAATGCCAATGGAAAAATGATGGGGAAATTATTACTCAATAAGGCAAAATCATTGGTTCCTTCAATGCTAATTTGAACAATGTAAACACAAAATATTAGTGTATGGTCACAAGTTCCAAGCCATCATCTAAGCAATTAGAAAGAATACACACTACTCATTCCCCAATGAATTTTTCCTTTGCATTGATCTTCAAGTGATGTGGTACATAAACAATGAAGTATGTTGAATATAACAAACATAAAATAGGTTGAATTCCTACAAGTATAGTCATTTGTGTTGAATAATAACATCAAAAAACAAAATTGGTTTGTTGATTCCTTTAGTAAAAGGACAACGTTTTTGACTTCCATGACTATGGATATGGTAGTCATAAATAAATGAAAAATCATATGAGGTAGATGCAATATTTTTTGAAGAATGGAAAGGAAACGAAGAATCATTGAATGGGTACCACAATACATATTTTGATTTATTCATCAAAGGAAGATATATTTTCACGAACCAACAATTATTCATCCCAAGTAGATTAGTGAGAGAGAACCTCATAAGACAACTTTGTAATGGTGGCATGAGTGGTTAGTTTTGAATGGACAATATTTGATCATTAGTTGAAGAGAATTATTAGTATTTGTTAGGAATTTCTAAATATGTGAAGAAATGGATCGAAAGTTGCAAAATTTTCCTAAAGAAAAGGGGAAAGGCCAAAACCTTGAATTGTACAAGATTTTACTAGTACTAGAAGAAACATGGGAAGATATCAACATGGATTTCATTTCTCAATTGATAATAACAAACAAAGGTATTGATTCTATCGTCATAGTAACAATTATATTCTCAAAAATGACACATTTTACTTGATGCATGAAAACTAGTGGTACAATGAACATAGGTCTTTTATTCCTTGCAAAAGTAGTTGTTTTTCATGGGTTTCTAAGGATCATAACCTTATATATAGACAATCAATTTATTGGTGATCTATGGAGGACCTTATGGAAAAATTTGGACACAGACAAAGTTTAGTGCTATATATCATTTTTACACTAATGGGTAAACTAAAGTGGTTAACAAGAGTAATGGAAACCAATTAAGATATCTAGCAGGAGAAAAACTATGGAAATTGGATATGGTGTTGATGTAAGAAGAGTTTGTGTACAATAATTCTATGAATAGATTTATGAAAAGAGAAATTCAAAAGTCTTAATGGGAGATTACTTGGAGAGTTAACGGATTTGGAAAGCTTGCATAAGGTACAAAATGAAAGTGTAGGTGCAATGCCATTTTGAAATAATACAAATGAATTTCATGAGTAGGTGGAACACAACCACAATAGAGCAATAATGAGTATAATTACAGAGATGATAAGAAAATAGGGTGGATATTCGAAAAAGACTTGGTGTTATCAAATTTGTGGAAGGAAAGGCTCCCTAGAGGAACACACAACAAGATAAAGATAAAGAAAATATGACCTTATAGGATCTTCAAGAAAACTTTTGAATATATATGTATAAATATATATATAATTGTTAGAAGGCTTGGATAGCTCTCCTATATTTATGCAAGTACCATGAGGGTGTTGTGGGTGAAAATGATCATTGGAAAAGAGGAGTTGATTCCAAAGGGAAAGAGAGATGAGTATCATAGAGATCCGAGATGAAACAGTTGTAGTGACAAATTAGAGTTGAAAAACAATTAATATGTTGTATTGTGGAAAGGTAAGGGCTTAGAAGAAGCTACATAGTTTTAAAAAGAAGAGCTATGTTGGTTGAGTCTAGAAGAGATTACATGAAATTTCTATCCCATGTTTTTGAGTAGGATTTTTACCTTCACATGGACTTCAAAATATGCTCCAGATTGTATAGGGAATGAAATAAAACACACATGAATATACTAGATAAAACAATAATATAGTGAAAACCCAAATTCTATTAATGAATAAAATAACATGATACTATAAAACACAAACTAGATATAATGACAGTATGTTATCTTTGAAGAGAGAGAGATGTCAACTATGCTCATTCACAAAAGGATAATACAAGAGGATGAAAGGATGGAATTTTAAAATAAACCAATAACTTTAAAGGTAAAAAACCCTAACTCTAGGAGGTGAAGCGTCAAAAAGGTGTTTTTGGGTCCGAGGTGGTTAGTTTCTACACCAAATTTGCAGAGGTGCAAATTTTTCATACAATATTCATTTGATATGCATAGTATATCATTGGAAATCTCTAACTATGGTCTAAAATATTGCAACTTGGTATGTGTTATGAAGCAACACCTTGAGAATGATAAAATATCAATGTACAAAATTCCACTTTGAAAAAGAAACCTCCTTTTACAATATATTCAATGTACAAGAGGAGATGAGATGATCCTAAGACCAGGTCTCCTTGGTATATATATAAGAGACAAAGGGTAAAATTATAATGAAATGTTACAATGAAGGGTTCTATCCTACATACATATATAACACCAGAAATGTAATAATTCAATATCTAGGCCTTAATAAGGGGTTCTATACTTAACATGGGGATTGTTATAGTGCTTAATAGTGTGTCAAAGACAAACCTATGCCATGAAATTTCCTAGAAAACATTGTTTAGGGCCTCAAAATGACCTTGGAAGTTTAGGGCACAAAAAATCCTAAAAAATCATAATAAAACTACCAAGATGGAGAACCATGTTGAGTCAATGGAAGAGGGGGGTGCCCACCTATATCCACCTGTATTAGTCCTCCCTCCTAAGGAAACAATGGTCCCTATTATATCAAGTTCTCGTAGTAGATGGGGAAACATTTGTTGAATATAAATCTTGGTGAACCATTTTCCTTGTTGAAGTGGTTATCCTATGTTGACAACCCAATATAATAGTATATTCTTCTAGCATGTTCCCTTCAAATTGGTTTCCATGATATAATCCACATTGTCCTACTCAATGAAATCATGATAGAGTTGTGTAGGGGCCAATTACTTAGCCACTTCCAATGTTTCCAACATAGGTAGGAAATATGGTCGAAGTAGCTCCACATTAATTACTAGGTGCAAGCCAAGATAAGGAGGACTAATCGATTCGAAATAATTTTCACCCATGGACTTTGTGACGGTTTAAAGCCCATATCAGATTGGTATAAGCTTCCTCTGGGGGCCCTTGAGGCACTCATTCTGTAAATGTATCCATACCTTGCCACCAACCTGAAACTTGTGTGGAACTCGATGTTGGTCATGTAGCTACTTGTACTTGGCATTGGCCTTCTGCAAGATAGCATGACCTATTATTGGAGGTGTTGTATCTATTAAAAAAATTTGGATGATCTGTGTGCCTTCATTTTAGAGTGACATGAATCTATCATTGAATGTGGAATGGGAAGAACTACATCAATGGGGGGGAATTGTTGGAACCTCGAACACACTTGAAAAGGGTTGTGTTCAATAAAAATTTGGAGGGATGTGTTATAGCTATGATGAACATGTGGAAGGCTCTCATCTCATGTATGTGGATTCTTGGAGTTGTACATGCACAAAATATTCACAATCATTGTATTTAGCACTTCCATTTTCCCATCTGTTTGGGGGTGAAAGGTAGTCAATTTGGTCAACTTGGTGTCCATCAGAGACCATTGGATGGACTAGAAGGTACCGAGGAACCTGTTGTCCCTATCTAAAATAATGGTTTCTGGTATCCCAAATATTGTCAAAGAAGAGCCTAGAAATATCCCTGATTGTGATACTCATTTTACATGGTGCCAAAATGGCCATTATAGAGAACCAATCGATGATCCAAGGACACAATTGTGACCATGTTTGGTGGAGGGAAAATATGACATGTAATCCATGGATATTGATTCCCATGGATTGTCTAGGGTAGGGACATGACATAACATCCCTTGCTTCTTTATGGATGGCTTTGTGATGGAACAAGAAGTTCACAACCTCATATATTGGATGACATCCAGCTGAGTCATTTGCTAGTATAAATACGTTGATGTACTACTACTATCTTCTCCAAACCAAAGTTCCCTACCACCTAATTATAATGTGCCTTCCAAATTATCTTTGCATGCTCATTTGAAGGAACAAAAATATTTCCTAGATGACATAATATCACATATTGGAGGTGGATTTCCATGACATGTTTTCCTTCACTCAATGTATAATAAGTAGCAACAAAGTTAGTGTCACTATTTTATAATTGTGGCCACCTATTGACCTAAAATTGGTCACCCCTATTTTCCCGCTCATGGAATTACAAAAGAAGAATTGATATCAGAAAAATAATTTTTTTGAACAATAACAAGTGTATTTCATAGCCCTCAATCTCAATTTCGTCACACATTTTTTGGATTCAAAATATGATTTTGTGTGATCAAGATATTTAGATCTGCATTTAAATGACAAAAGGTTCTTCTTCCATGTGGAACAAATCTTATTTCTTGGAAATATGTCTAAATTTTTGAGTTCATAATCCATGTATTTTATTGAATTTTTCGGGCCCAAGAATTATGTTATTTATTCTTATTATAGCATGATGAACTCAATTACCACACCTGTCTTGCTCCATTATTCTCTCCTATTATCTCTTTATTATCCAACACCTATCGGGTTCACCTCCTTATCTCTCCATTTTACCAATGCACCAAACTCCTTATTTCCCCTCTCCCTATACCTCTACTACCCTCCCATTCACTAGTTTCATACTTAGATTATTTTTTGGGACCTCACTTAAAATCCATCCCTCATATTCTCATTATGTTTGCGGATTGGAGGACTCACCCATGGGATCACTCTCCTCATTTTCCTCACCCCCACAAACCGATTATGTTCACCAACCCACCATCCTCCTTACCCCTCCAGTACTTTACTTCATCTTAGGTTCACTTATTCCTTTCCTTGTCCATTTTTACATTAAGTTTCATATACTATATCATCAACCAATCAAATCCTTCAACATGGCATTTAATTACTATTTCATTCCAAACCAATGATATTATTTCACATGGCATCCTATGAGGGATGACACATGGCACTTAACTAGTGGCAAACATGTGACATATTATTATTGGAGACACATGGAATATTCTTATTGGTGACATGTGGAATATTTTTGACCTAGCATGTGAATACACATGGAGACATTTGAATGGGTTACTCATCATGTTTAGTGGGAATGATGTGGAGGTTTACTGGGTATTTAAAATATTATTTTATTAATTAATTTCCAAGGGTCGAATGATCAAAGTCTCCATAGTATTCTTCTCTTTGTTTATTATTAAGTGTATAATATAAACTTAATATATACACTAAATATACCTAGTATTATATACACTAAATATTTCAACATCCCAATACATGTTGGATAAGCATCTTTACCAAAAGGTCAGATTTTTATGAAGGAAAAAACAAATTTGAAATGAAGGGCCTAGATTTCTCGGTGATGTTGGTCAATGATTGTTGAGCGTTAATCTTATGAAGGCCATATATTGAGATCCAAGAGTCAAAATTGTGAAAACTTTACCTCATTGGAAAGGTATTCCAATGAGGAATATGATGGAATAGTTATTGAGAGATGAAATTTTCCATAATGTTCTAAAAACGTAAAAGAACAATAAACCATATTTTTATCCTATGTTGATAAATATTCTAGACACCTCGACTTCACGAGATCGTATATTGAGATCCAAAGATCAAAATACCACCCAAGAGGAATTGTTGGAAATATAAGATAATGGATATCACATAGAAATTGGTTTAAATGACTGAAATATTGATTATCCTATCCAAAAAAGTAAAACACAGTCCCCCTTTTAAAAGGGAAATTAATTGAATTTTTAAAAATAAAATTTTATTTTAAAAACTTTTATTAAAGACAGAAACGGGTCAAGATACAAATATAAATGATGTAAATTCATTAATGAGACTTAATTAATTAATTAGTTAAAGTGAATATTTCAATAAGAAAAGCGTACGGAAAATACAAGAAGAGAAAACCCTAACTTCCTCAAGGAGTTAGAAGAGCAAATTTTAAAAAGGAAAGAAAATGTTTTCATCAAGGGTTCCACAATAAGGACATGAGAAAAAGATCAGAAGAAGAAGGTACAAACATCAATATGCATTGAAGCATATGATTAAAAAAAAGAGAATCTCCACCTTTTCAACTCTTTTTCTTCTTCTACA
The DNA here is from genome assembly GCA_010110895.2 of Picea sitchensis. Lineage (NCBI taxonomy): Eukaryota > Viridiplantae > Streptophyta > Pinopsida > Pinales > Pinaceae > Picea > Picea sitchensis. The sequence continues at coordinate 10,006 of SNQJ01S0091854.1, read as the reverse complement.
CCATTATCTCAAAGCTTTACACTTGGATTTATGAATTGAGCACAAGGCAAATATTCTTGAGTGTTCTTTTTGTATTCTTCAAAAGACTTTTCTTATATGATCATGGAGTATTCACAACCATCTATGTGACTGTCAGAGATTTTGTATATTGTTGAATATATTTCATGAATAAAACTCCACAAAGAATTATTTCGAGGCATGACTTCAATGATGTTTCAAATCTTGGGATTTCTCAGTGTGAGATGTTTGAAGTATACTTATCAAATTATCTTATGCTTTAACTGAAATATTCTTGTAAAATTATTTGAGATGATCAAAACTTGTCTCTCCTATTTCTTGTGAAGAAAATATGCATGTGTTTGTATGTGATTAAGAAGGTTGTATATATGATGCTGAGAAAATAGATATTTTGATATTGAAGCCTCCCTTCAATATTTATGTTGTTAAAATATTTCTTGTTGCACTTGAAGATCAGATAAGGTTGTTAAAGAACCATTCTATGTATAAATTAAATAAATAAAGATATGGATTTTTCTATCTAAGAATTCTTCCTAATGCAATATATTTAAGATATATCTTTTAGCTAAAGAGGAGTACCACCTATATAAAAATGCAGGGGGATTCATATCCTTGTGAGGTTGTTGTTTCGTTCTTAATAGATTAGAATATCAACACCCCCCAAAGGTATCATTCCCAGAGGAGTTATGAAATATCATTATTTCCACAACTGGGGGCCAACTAAGGTAGTATGCACTATGGTTGTTGTTTCCCTTCTTGTACCTAATGTTCAAGTGGAATTGTTACAAGTATGTGGACCACTTCTTATGGTGGTTATTCTGCAACTTTCCTTGTGTGTGCATGAATTTTAGAGGTTTTTTATCAGTGCGTATGATCATTTCCTTTCCCAAAATATATTTCTTCCACTGTCAGCATGCCTACACAATGGAGTACATATCCTTGTCATAGGTAGGATATATGTGAATAACATCAAATAACATATAGATATGATAGGCTATTGGATGTACTTGCTAAGTGAGGACTGCACTGATATCATAGTGACGGGTTCCTAAATTGGCATACTTTCATCACTCGTCTAATACCTTTTTGCTTACCATTTTCCATCGATCACTTCCTTTTTGATACTCTCCTTATCTATTTTTTTCGCATTTATCATCAAGGTACAAATGTTTCCCATATGCCATTATTATTTTATTCTTGCATAAATAATAAAAGAACTTGCTACTTTCATGTACTAATAATGCTACAAAGGAGTAATACAATAGTTTAAACTCCTCACAGTGGATGCAATACCTCTCTATTGCAACTCCACACACACTTTATGTTGTTACAATTACACGAATGATCCAACTACTACAACTCCAAGTGCACTCTTCACACTGCAACTCCAGGTAACTAGGAACAAAGCAAATATCACAACTACAAGTGCACTCATTGTTGTCCAGACAACTTTTGCAACTTCGAGAATGCTCTCCATTGTTGTGACTCAGGATATTGGCTGCAACACCAAGAATACTTTTTGTTGTCACAACTGTGACTCTATTGTTGCTACAATTCTAAGTAAAAAACTTGCGAGAACAATATTCAACACTATATCTAGTAGTTGGGAGATGGTATTCATAAAGGAAAGTGACATGAGGAAAGTAGGAAACTAAAAGGAGAAATTATTTTTCCTATCAAGTCAACACATGCCCGATTCTCACTAAAGTTTGACATAACCAACGTAATTGAATGAACAGTTGGATCCTCATGGTTGTCTATCCGTCAATTTGTATAATTTTAGACATCATTCATATTGTATAAAAACCTCAACTTCCCCATAGTTGAGAAGGAGGAAATTATTCTAGTGTTAAGAATTAGATTGTTATTGTACTTTCAAANAGTTGGATCCTCATGGTTGTCTATCCGTCAATTTGTATAATTTTAGACATCATTCATATTGTATAAAAACCTCAACTTCCCCATAGTTGAGAAGGAGGAAATTATTCTAGTGTTAAGAATTAGATTGTTATTGTACTTTCAAAGTTCTGCAATATAATTTGTGTTCCTTCTTTCATTCGCATATTGATGTCCTGGTGGTCGCATGGTTCTGATTTTGTGGATTAGTGCCTTGTCTAAGGGAGTAGTTCCCCATCCTTAGTCAATTACTTCTTGTACATTAGTATAGGATTTAACCTTTTAGTTTTGTTCATTTAATTTCATAGTTGCATTACTTTTCAATCTGCTACAATTCTAAAATCTGGTAGAACAGTCACTGCAATTCATGTGTGGTTGATATTTAATTTCTTTTTGTTAAGAATTAGCACTCTTAAGCAGCAATTTTGCATTGGCTCTATTTTTGTGAAGTCATAATCACATATGTGCTACAATTATTAATTTATAATAATATCCTCACTTTTATTCTCACGCTATAGATTTGTTGTTGCAATCTATGTTGCTACAACTCACATCATTGTGATTCCATTTTGTGTTGCACCTTCGTTGCTACAAGTTCGCTTGCAGCTGCACTTTATTTTCTTTGTTTCCTAATTTTTGGTAGCATTAGTCTTCGACAGTTTGAGATTGGAATTGGATGAGTGAACATTTAATTGTCCCAACAAAACAAGATATTCATTATGCTTGAGAAAGTCACCAGTAGATCATAGTATAGATTTMAATTTCAACAAGTGTGATTTAAATTCTTGCAAGAGTGATTTCAATTTCCACAAGTGTGATTTCAATTCCCGTAAGAGTGATTTCAATTTCCACAAAGTGTGATTTCAATTTTTGCAAGTATGATTTTGATTTTCACAAGTYTGATTTCATTTCCTGCAACTRTGATTTCCTTTCCTACAAATGCAATATTTACTTCTCTGCAACTTAGGAAATAGTTTATCTTGATGACTTCATTGATTATCTTGAACCCTTGATTTGTGACACTCAAAGTGCTACAAACCCATAGCAAGACAACACTATAACTTGCATATATAGTGCATGAAATTTTGTAAGTAAGATATGACTTTGGAGTGATAATTAAATGTACACTTTTTGGTTGCTCGGTAATTAATTAGAAAGTAATTGAAAAGTCCATCATTTTTAGCATGGCTTTTGGGGAACTGTCAAAAGAAGTTAGTTTCTATTTAGATACATGTGGATTTCCTTCATTACAATAGATTAAATGTTGCAATTTCTTTTTATCAATTTGTAGGATGTTTTTGTAGTATTTTATTTGCCGAAATCTAGAGATCATCGTGGTAGATTTATTATCTCTCCCCAAAACCCCCTAAGACATAACAGTGTAGGTCAATCACAAGAGGGAAATGAGATGAATTAGCCAAATTACTTATCCCATACAACAAGTTATATTTCCAAAAGAAGCCCGAAGCATCTCCTCATGAATCAAATATTGTACAAAGGTCTTTGCACACATAGGTTCAACTTTCATAGGAGCAAATCAATGAGAAATATCACTCCAGAGAATTCCCTTTTCCCGAGGAACCTTTAGAAAAAAAGAACATCCATTGGAAAGAAATGGCACACGATATCATCAAGTAGGAACCCACGACTTTCGGATTTCCAATTAAAGAAATGGATGAGGAAAACAAGATGGAGAACATCCCTCATCCAACCTAGACAAACTTTCATGGGTTATCTAAATAAGGTATCTATACCTTCCTTCGAGTTTGATGTACTTTGCAGAAGCTAGGACTACATGAAATATGCCTAGAAACTAAATATTTTTCCCACCACACTCAAGAGATATGCATTACAATGGTTTATGGGTCTCAGAAATGATAGCATCCACTCATGGGATCAAATGAAGAAGAAATTTCTAGACATGTACCAAGACTACATTAAGGGCAAAGAAAGAAGAGACGAAGCCTTCAAGATTATGCGACATGAAGATGAAATTCTGTAAGATTACATTGAACGGTTAACCTATAACCCGCAGAGGGAAAATCAAGGAGACTTGGCTCCTGAGACAAAATGTGTCTTGTTCCTAAGAGTAATCCAAGATGATTGTCTAGAAATCCTCAACATGATGGGTGTGGGAGATGTTTCCCAGTTAGAAGATGATATTATCTTGGAAATTTTCCATAAATACTCCAAAGGCACATTAAAAATAGGCAAAGGGCCAAGAGATATAATGGAAAGAATGGGAAAAATGGATGGAAGTGGAGTCACAAGAGAATAAATCGAGAACATGTTAGAAGACTGAAATATTGACATACTTAGTTCTTTGATCTCCCAACTGGATACATTGTAGATGAGGAAGAAGAGGGAAGAAACAAAACAAGCATTGGCTATGTTTTTCCCGAGATGTAGAACAAAGAACCTAAGGAGGGAATGTTGATGTAGGAGCATCTACAACCCATCAAGCGAGCCAGCATGGAGCGGAGGACAGCTGGATAGCACCAGCACCAAATTTTGAAACACTTTGAAACTGTTGCGCAAAACATTAATGTATTGGTGTGATGAAGCGCATTTTATATATGTAATGGACCTTGAGCCTTTAAGCTCTCGTCCTTAGGTAGATGAGGCATTTAATGATTTTAATGTTGTAGATAGAAATTTATTGTAGATTTGATAGTTTCAGATTTCGAGAGGGCAAACGGAATATAGGCACCCTCCTTTGTATCATTGTAGCATTAGCATTCAGAGCATTGTGAATAGAAACAGGAGCAAGAAGAGCAGAGAAATTGTGAAATCCCCATGTATAGATATTGAATTAATAGGAAAGAATTTGATTCAATTCCATGGAAGTGATTATTCTCTGTGTGTTGTTGATATTATGCTGTTGCATATTTGCTTCTTGTTATGCCTTTGTTTTATATGTTGTATATGTGATTTCATGGTAAATGTGAAGTCCGAGAGAGGAGAATGAGTTTCAACTGTTTCTCTGTTTGAGCCAAGAGATTCCTGCATCGAGTGCAGTTGAATTCCTCCGCATAGAGTGCATTGAGGGGGCTCAGTAGTTAAACTCTTATTCTCATTTGCCCAGAGTTGAATTGGGTTTTTTGAGTCGTGCAGGAGGAGTGCAGGTCGAACCTGAAGTCTCAGCAATTTGTCTGAGCAAAGGAACCAGGGATTCCTGTTGCAGTGAGTGCACAGAGTCCGGAAGGACTCAACACTTCGAGAGTTGTTGAAGTTCGAGCGTGCGCAGCGGGTGCAAAGTCTCTGAAGGAGTCAGAGGACTTAAGCTCAGGAGGGATAGTTCCTCGTGCATATTGGGGGAACAGGCCTGGGTGAGATTCAAGCAGAGGAAAGCTGTAGAGCGGGAGAAATCCTCGAAGAGGAGAATCAATGGACAGAATTTGCGGGAGGAAATCGTGAAATCCCGACGATCGTTGGATCATGGTTAAGTTGCGCGAGATTTAGTCCTTTGGCGCAGAAGCAAAGAACCAACGCCCATCGGGGTTCGGCGTTCGGAGTTTGGCGAGGTAAGCGTTTTATACCTCATGAAATCGCAAGTCGTGATTTCCCGATTTAACGGGAGCCGTCAATCAGAGCAGGGATAGGTGGCACGCGATCCCGGGAGGTCGGGATTCGGCGTTCGGGGTTTTCAATAGCAAGGAACATTTGCATCGTGGATTCGCGATCCGCGAAATCCCGAAGTGACGTGGCGAGTGGGACCACGAGATATAGTGGAGGATAGGTGGCGCTATAGCGGAGAATCGACACCTTGGAGCTCGGGGTTCAGAAAGGTGAAGGGATTGTGACCTTTCATACGCCGATTTCCCAATAGGGAAATTCCCAACGAGTGGAGTTGTTGACCGTTGACCATCGGCATTCGGGGTTCGGAGTTTTAACTTGCATGTGACTTGTACTCACGTGAACCGCGAATTCCCGAATCGCGATTTCCCGATTTACGAAGGGGAGATCACCGAAGGAGTTTACTGTGGGTAACTCCCGAGGGGAGTTGGAAGAGCGTTTGACTCTTCGGGCCTGTGAGACGAAGAGGTCCTGGGGAGACCAGGGTGGAACCGTGAGGGTGGCTGCAACCCTGTGTCAAATGTCCATTGGACTAGATTGAGGTTTGCGGAATATGAAGAGAGCATCATGATACTCATAAATATCTATCCTTATCGGGATTAAAAGCTATTTACCAGAAATTTAAAGAACAAGAAAAATTATGCTACATATCTCAGAAGCGACCTTAGCAACCCAAGCCTCAAGGTATGATCCAAGATCAATATAAATATTTAAATTTGTATTGGACTAACCCTTATATGCCATACGCTTCTCAATTTTTGGGTATGCCAACACAACAAGTGGTAGATATTACCCATCTTGACCAGTTATGACAATACGAATGGAGAAATCCCACCATGGGAGGACCTCAACAACCTATGACATGACCACCCATGCAATTCCTTCCTCCTCCCCAAATGAAGGCATACAGATCTGCCCCTCCTCGACCAAAACACCTGAAAAACCCATACCTAACCCAAATAATCGAATTCTAGGTCAACCAGCAAAAGCTTCTAGACTTTCAACCTAGCCTATTGTTGTGGGGTAACAACCCCCCTTTAATTTTTATTTTACAAGCGAAAGGAAAGGGTTCCCCTACTAAAATTTCAAACTTGTTTCCTAATGCTATTTCTTTTCCCACCTTGAAGGAGTTGGGGGTTTTATCTTGATTGATGATTATCTTTGATGGGTGTTTGCTATTGTCTTTGATATGATGATTTCAAATGTCTTCATGATTCTTCTTGACCTACGATGTTTTGTTGACATTTGTATGATGGAATTAATTTCTTAGATTTAGACTTTTGTTTATTCCAAAGTGCTTGATGATATTATGTGGTTGCGATGTTTGGTGTTCTATTGAATGTATTGAATGAGTTTACGATTGATTATTTGTTGATTGACTAATTCAAATTATGCAACCTCTTGCTGGCATGCTATGCTTAATGTCTTCAAATTTTATACTATCACATATGGATCTTAATCTTTTGTTTCGAATTGGCACACGTAGTTCCATGACACTCATCTACAACCACCATGTTATCGTTGAATAAACCTAACACTCTATTATAAATTGGCTTAAAGGTAAGGAATATACTATTTATGTATTGGAAAGTCTTATTTCGGTCGCATGGCTAATGTCATTCTTCTGTTTTCCAGGAGTAGGTTTGTAGAGACACTTCATTCATGTGATTGCTCCAACATTGAGAGGAATGTATGGGAATCTCTTGATCTTTGTCCATAACCTTCACCTTGTTTCTTTCTAGACTTCTCCTTATTGGGAAGTTGAGTACCTTATCTTGTAGTTTCCTCGAGGTATGAGCCCCCAAGGATGTTGGACCTACCATTCTTGCAAGCATGTCCCTAAACCTCTTCAAATTGATCTATACTAAGTCCCTTTTGGTCTTACCTCTTGCATTGACCAAAATAAAAATCCCACTCATACTCTTGATTGTGAGCCCTTGTTGTGTTGTCTCCTGATGCCTGTTTGTTATTTGTTGCATGCCTGGTGGTATGATGTAAATACATTTTCCTTGACCTAATCGAATCTCGCTCCTCACAATTTGAGTATGTACGCCCTCTAAGATGTGTATATTGAGTGGATTAAATTGCCATGCATGCTTGGTTGGATTCAATGCCCTATTTCTACTCGTCGTAACTTGTGACGTTAAATCATCACATGAAGTGTCATTCATTCTCCTTCTTCACTTTCTCTTCATTGCAACTTAATATTCACATCCTTTGTCACCATATTCCCACTCCTCTCCATGATGCTTGGTTTTTCGAATCCTACCCTATACGTTTTTTTCTAAATTGCGACCCCTAAGTGTGGAACCATGANTCCTTCTTCACTTTCTCTTCATTGCAACTTAATATTCACATCCTTTGTCACCATATTCCCACTCCTCTCCATGATGCTTGGTTTTTCGAATCCTACCCTATACGTTTTTTTCTAAATTGCGACCCCTAAGTGTGGAACCATGACCGAAAGAACTCTGAGGGGGCGTGGAACATGGACTCGTGTAATTTCGACTTAATTTTGTAACTTGTTATTTAATTTAATTTAATTTAATTTTTCTTTATTTTTGTATATATTTTATTTTATTTTATGTATTTTATTTTATTTTATTTATTTTTGTAAATTAAATATTTTTATTTTCCCTATGATTTTCCCTTAATATTACTTCAAGTATTTACTTTTACCTAAGGGGGAATTTATTCACGTTAAAGTTTTTACATGGGGTGATTTATTTTTATGGAGATAAACTAATTTGAAACAAACAAACAAACTATTTGTTAGTATCTTGACTAAAACCTAGGGTGTAGTATATATATATTCATTTTAATTTTAATTTTGATTTTTTTTCACTTTTTAATTCTAATTTATTTTTCTTTTTTCCGCAAACCCTAGTATATATATATATATATATTTTTTTAACATTTTATTTTTTTCACGCCCACCAGAAAACCTCACATACTATCCGAGTTACTATCTTCTAGGATTTCTTATTTTTTATGAATTTCTTGCTGCCCTCCCTGGATGCATGGGAATTATGTTATCATATCATATCCTATTATGTTATCCTATTAAAAAAATTGGTATTCCCAATTCCTTAAAATTTATATCATAAACAAGTTTTATTTCAATATTAATTATAAAATGTTCAAAAAGGAGGGGGATTAGTTTTGTTCTTATTAACTCGTAGGAAAATTCATCGTGACTTCACCTACCTTTAAAAATAGATGATGATATCATATCCCAACTATGCAAGTTWTTTAAATATTATTTTTATAAGTGTGCAAAGGAAGGGTTAATATAATGTTTTATTTACTCATTGGAAGCCTTGGTTGTCGGGAGCACAAGTTAGGTAGATTGTCGACATCATCGTCAATGAATTTACCAAGATTACCATATTGACAAACTCCATTACCCTGATGATGACCATGCGTGTGTAATATTTCATTTAAAATATTATTTTAATGTTTTCCCCTAAAAAGACATGCATCCCTTTTTAAATTTTAGTTAATATATATATTTTTTTAAACTGTGCATTATCACATCGTCAAGAATTTGAAGTATCACGTCGTTGATGATATAGTGTTGAATTTATCGTTGTCCACAAATGGAGTGGAGTGAGGTGAGAGTAGGGAGTGTTATCCTAAAATGAAATCCTGACGACGAGGGGGGATATTTTATTATATTATATTATTTAGTTATTTAGTTATTATGTTATTTCTTGTTTTGTTTTTTTTTTTAATTTTTTTATTTATTTAATTTTATTTAATTTTTTTATTATTTTCATTTGTAATTTTTCATGGATTATTAGTTTCTCATAGGTAATATGAATAAAAAACCTAAGTGGGTCTAATGGTTAAAAAAATGTGTTTCGTCCTCAAAGGTCACACATTCAAATCTAGAACGGGGATTATTATTTTATTAGTTCTAATTTCAAAAAACTTTATTTTTCAATAATGTGGGGTAATCAGTTTAGTTTAATTTTGATTTTCTTTGATTAGGGATCATTTTTCCTTGTAATTAATTGTAAATAATGTAAGTAATTTTGTTATTTTGTTATTTTATTTTATTTTTTTATTATTTTCCTAATTTTAAAAAGGGGAAAATTAGCTAAAATTAAACTATGACACACAAGTACCATGCTTGCCCAAATTCTTGTATAAACTTCCTCTAGGGGTTGAACCATTTAATTCACTAATTTTTTAACTCTCTTATGCATGTAAGACTCCTTTTTGCAGGTTGAAGATCAACGAACAAGATTCACCCATAGGCTAAATAGACATTTGTTAAGCGACGATCTTTAAACAGGCATAAAATGAGCTACAAATGTCACAATCGGGTTGGTGATACCTCGTTGGAAAGGTATGGGACATAGGAATGCAATAGAAAAGTTATCTAGAACATAAAAGTGATAGAAGACATCATAAAATTTAGAAAACAACAAAACACACATTTGGGGGAAGAAATGACTATGTAGACTTTAGGAAGCCATATCTGGGGCCATGGGCAACGAAATCAGGCCCA